>PVJS01044745.1:0-16529 GCA_004027185.1 Glis glis
GGGGTGTAGCGCGGAGGTAGAACGCCCCTGGGTTCAATCCCCGGTACCGAAAAAAAAAAAGAGTTAAGCAAGAAATATATATTTAAGCAAAATATCTATCTTCCAGCTTGCATTAAGTACTATGGAAAAAATGAAACAGGAGAAAGAGGGCTAGTGAATGCTGAAGAGCGGTTAGGGGAGCATGACTAATGAAGTAGTTTGAGCAGAGACCTGGAAGAGGAGGATTGAGGGAGAAATACTTGTAGATTACTGGGAAAAGAACCCTTTCAGCAAAATGAACAGCATATGTGCTGGGCGTGGTGGCGCATGCCTATAATCTCAGTACTTGGGAGACTGAGACAAGAGGATTGCAGGCTCAAGGTCAGTGCACTGTAGCTTAGCAAGACCCTGTTTCAAAATAAAAAATAAATCTGGGCATGGTTGTGCATGCCTGTAATCCTAGTATTTGGGAGGCTAAGACAGGAGAATCATGAGTTCAAGGCTAGCCTCAGCAACTTAGCAAGACCCTGTTTCAAAATAATAAATAAAATAGGGCTGGGGGTATAGCCCAGAGGTAGAAGTCCCCTGGGTTCCATCTCCAGTACCACACACACATATACACACAAAAAACCCCAAAAAACAAAAAATAAAGGGCTGAGGGTGTAGCTCAGAGGGAAAATGCCCCTGGGTTCAATCCCCATCTCCCCATCCTCCATACACACACAGAAACAGCATCTGTAAAGGTCTGAGACAGGACCATCCTGTGATGAGAGAGGTCCTGGTGGTGGGAAGGTTCATGGCCTGTTTAAGGACCAGCACAGAGGCCAGGGTGGCTGAGTGGAATGACTAGGCCCCAGAGACTAGGCAGGCAGCAGGAGGAGCTGAAGTCAGGGAGGTAAGAGGAGGTGCAGAGTGTGTTGTTATTATGATTTTTTTTTATTATGATTTGGTTTTTTGAGCGAGATGGAAAGCCATGGAGAAATTGAAAGCCACAGAAGGCATATTAACTTCTTAGGGCCGCTGTAACAAAGTACCACAGCAGTGGCTTAAAACAACAGAAATTTATTCTCTCAAAGCCTGGAGAACTGAAATCAAAACTCAAAATCTGAAGCCAGGGTGTTAGCAGAGCCATGGTCTCTCTCTGAAGAATCCTTTCTTGCCTCTTGTAGCTTCTGGTGGTTATTGACGGTCCTTGGTGGATTTTGGCTTGTGGCAGCCTAACTCCACTCTCTTCATCACATGGAGGACTTTCCCTGTGTGTCTGTGTCTTCCCAAGGTCTTCTATAAGAATACCAGTCATGCCAGATGTGGTGGTACATGCCTGTAATCCCAGTACATGGGAGACAGGAGGGATGCAGGTTTGAGGCCAGCCTCAGCAACTTAGTGAGACCCTCAGCAACTTAGCAAGACCCTGTTTCAGAATAAAAAATAAAAAGGTCTGAGGGTGTAGCTCGGAGGTAGAATGCCCCTGGGCTCAATTCACCTGGGTTCAAAATATCAGTCATTGAATTTCGGGCTCATCTTGAGGTCGCAGTATGACCTCATTTTTACTTGATTACATTGAGTTCACAGTATGACCTCATCTTAACTTGCCTACATCTCCAAAGTTACTATTTCCAAAAAAGGGCACATTCACAGGTACCAAGAGTTAAGGCTTTAACATTTCTTTTTGAGGGACACAGCTCAGCCTACAACAGAGGGCTTTGAACAGAGGGATTATGCTTTGACTTCTTTTTTAAAAGGCTCTCTGGCTGATGTATGGAGAAGGGACTCTAGGGTGGGTGTCCTTTGTGGTTTCTCTCTCCCAGTGTCTGACATTGTCACTTTACAGTGGAGGGTAGAATCAGCTTTCAGTTACCTAGTTACCTATTTTTTGAGCTGATGATGACGACTTCCCTGGCTCTACAGTTAATGTATCCTATTGCTTGGTGACTTCACCAGTTGCCTAGGGAAGTCAGGTCACTCTGGTAACAGACTTTGTGGTGGAGTTGGGACTATTGGTAAAGTAACATTGGCCTCCATCCTGCTCTGGGCTGCTTTATGCCATTGGTCTAGGTAGGGACCACTTGGGAACAGACAAGTTTATATATTGGAGAATTTGGTGGCACAAAGCTGCATAGCACTCTGGGTGACAAAGATGCCACTTGTTCCTCATAGTTTCCCTTTTCTTCTCTCAAGATGGGCAGATCAGCTGGGTGTGGTGGTGCATGCTTGTAATCCCAGTACTTGGGAGGCTGAGACAAGAGGATCCAGGTTTGCAGCCAGCCTCAGCTACTTAGTGAGGCCCTCTGCAACTTAGTGAGACCCTGTTTCAAAATAAAGAATAAAAAAGTAAGGCTGGGGGTGTAGATCAGAGTTAGAATGCCCCTGGGTTCGATCCCCAGTACCGCCAAAAAAAAAAAAAAAAAAAAAAGCTGGGCAGATCAGAGTGAGAGATATATAAAAGCGTGAAAGAACTGTTTTGTGGCCTTCTCATCAAATTTAAATAACACCCATAAGATACATATTAAGTAGCTGTTTGAAAGCCTCTTTGAATTGCCCTTAGCTTGAGCAGCCCTTCCTCATCATTCTCCCAGCTGCTAGACTGATTCATCCTGCCAGATTCTTTGCCCATTAATAAAGGCCTGGATGACCGAGGTCCCCAAAGCCACAGAGACCTAATTGTTTGGTCCTTCCTATTCCAGTGACTCTCACACTCTCCTTTTTGTTCTGCCTAGAAGGAAAACTTTTTAAATGTTTTCCTTTCAGAGTTTTAGATTAGGAATGCTTTCTGGAATAGTTCATGACTGCAAACTAAGTGTAGGGGTGGAGGATGGTGGTGTACAGTCTAAGAAACAACTCTACATATTATGAAATCTCTCAATTTAAGGTCTTTAAACAATAGGATGATTGCTCATTAGCCTGAGAGTGTCCCGCCATTTAGGCCTTCCACACAACATCCAGAACTAGTCCAGAGTTAGTCTTTCATATTTCCATGGTTTCAGGACATGGTTGGCAGCAGATATAGATTATATAAGAGGAGTGATTTATGAGTTGTTGGTCAGGAGTAGGAATGAACATTTGTAATGATCCATGCTTGGCTTGACTTTTTATTGAAACTATTTTAAGAACTTAAAAGTATCTAAAAGGATTCTTCCTGAGACAGTTCTATGTCATAAACTAAATAGTTGTGAATTTGTTTTGTTCAAGCCACAGAGATAAGCTTAGTTTCAGACTAACAAGTAAAATAAAACTCTAGCAGAAGAAATTTCTTGAACACACCAAATGTAGCCAGGCGTGGTGGTGCACACTTGTAATCCCAGTACTTGGGAGGCTGAGACCAGAGGCTCCAGGTTCGTGGCCAACCTCAGCTACTTAGTGAGGCCTCCGCAACTTAGTGAGACCCTGTTTCAAAATAAAGAATAAAAAAATGGGGCTGGGGGTATAGCTCGGAGGTAGAATGCCCCTGGGTTCAATCCCCAGTACCACACACACACACACACACACAGAGAAAACACCAAACATTGTAAAGTTTGGGTTTATAGCTCTGTATTTGCTGTGTGTCTACCTTCTTTCACAAAGGATGCTTACGTTGCTCTGTTGTATTCTTTCTATTATTTCTCTTTGCTGGGAAAGGTGTTAGCGAAGAAACATCCCCTACAAAAGGACTTTTGAGGATGTACAACTTCAGATTCACCCCTTCTTTTGGGTGTATGTGTTACTATGGAGGATTTGGGGGCTGTGATTTTAGCCAGCTGTTTTAGCCAACAAAAACCCCAGTGGATGTATGCTGCCAGTTGAGCACTCCCCATATTTATAAATTGTTACCTTTCTTTGAGAAATAATTTTATTTTTTATTTTTTGTGGCACTGGCGATTGAACCCAGGGGCATTCCACCTCTGAGCTACACCCCCAGCCCAATTGAAACAGGGTCCCACTAAGTTGTGGAGAGCCCCGCTAAGTTTCTGAGGCTGCCTTCGAACCTGCGATCCTCATGTCTCAGCCCCTCAAGTACAGGGATTACAAGCCTGTGCCACCACAACTGGCAGAAAAAGAATTTTAATGAAGGAAACTCCTAACTCATATGCCCTTAGAACAACAAGTTAAACCTATCCTTTGATGTGTTAATTAGATGCCTAGGTATTTCAAAGACATACTTTAGTTGTCTGAAAAGAAGGAAAGAGATAAATGCATCAACCCATAGATATGTATTGCTGGGGGCCTTGTGGGGAATGCAGAGTTGTTTGTTGGCACAATTTTGGTAATCTAGATCAGAACAAATCTGGCCTGCCACTTGTTTTTCTGTATGGCTTTCCAGTGAAGAATGAGTGTTATATTTTTAAATGGTTGAAAAAATATTTTGTGATATGCGAAAGTTATATCAAATTCAAGTTCCTTTGTTCCTCCCTTCCTACCTCACCCCCCCCCCATCTTCTTTTTTTTTAACTGGAGATTGAACCCAGGGGCATTAGTCTCCCTAAATTGCTGAAGGTCTGGCTCAGTTGCTGAGGCTGGCCTGAAATCTGTGAATCAGTGGTCTGTCTGTCTCAGCCTCCCAAGTACTGGGATTACAGGCTGCCTTTACCACACCCAATTTTGAAATTCGGATTTCAAACCCAATCCACCAGGTGGCCTAGACCTGTAATCCCAGCTTCTTGGAGGCTGAGGCTGGAGGATCACAAGTTCAAGGCCAACCGAGGCAGTTTAGTGAGACCCTGTCTCAAAATAAAATAGAGCTGGGGATGTAGCTGGGGATAGAGTGACCCTGGGTGCAGTCTTCAGTGCCCCCCCCTTTCAAATTTCAGGGCCCATAAACAAAGTTTTATAGGAATATAACCAGATTAATTTGTTTAGGTATTGTCTTCGATGGCTTTTGCATTACAATAGCAGGATTGAGGATTTGGAACTCAGACTTTAATAAAAAAGAAAAAAGGATGGCAAGGCTATACCTAAGTAACAAATGACACTGGGTGTCATTAGCGCAGGCCTTTGTGGTCAGGGAAAGCTTAAAGGAGAGACTGATTTGGAATGGCCATTTGTCTCCTTTGTGAAATGGAAATGGTATAATTGATCTGTCAGTGTACCCAATTTTTAAATGACCGAAAGATCCAAGGAGTAAAATATTAATTAAAAAAGAAATTTAAGAAGAAATGCATGTAACACATGCTAGGTAAGTGCTTCACCACTGAGCTACATCTCCAGCCCTTGTAGATCTCTTAGGAAGTTGATATCACAGTACTTGGGAGGCTGAGACAAGAGGATTGCAGGTTCGCGGCCAGCCTCAGCTACTTAGTGAGTCCCTCCACAACTTAGTGAGACCCTGTTTCAAAATAAAGAATAAAAAATAGGGCTGGGGGTGTAGTTCTGAGGTAGAATGCCCTGGTTCAATCCCTAGTACCGCAAAAAAAAAAGTTGATATGGTATATTTATTGGAATGTTTTAGACTCTGTGTGTGTGTGTGTGTGAGAGAGAGAGAGAGAGACTTGGGTTTTGTTAAAATCTGAGCACTAGAGTTTTTTCTCTGGTACTAGAGATTGAACTCAGGGCTTCATGCATACTAGGCAAGCACTGAGCTACATCCCAAGCCCTTTTTATTTTATTTTAAGACAGGGTCTCACTAAGTTGCCCAGTTTGGTCTTGAATTTATGATCCTCCTGCCTTGGCCTCCTGAGTAGCTTGGATTACAGGTATGCGCAACCATGCCAAGCTGAGTGCTAGATTTTTTTTATTCGAAGTCTTTGAGTTATATGTATAAGCAATACTACACAAGCATTTTTCATTAGGTACATATTGGAGTGTTCCATTCAAATCTACAAGTATGTTTTTCTAGGGATTTAGTTTTAGCATCCTTTGCTTGTTCCCAACAATGGATTGCTTTATTAGGATTTCCTAGAAATAATGGGATTAATAAGGATTCTTAAATGTTACCTAATTCAACTGTCCAACTCATGTGGCTCCTTTGACAGCATCCATGCTAATGCTTTTACTTTACTTTTTAGTGTGATTGGCTCTTTCACAACTTAATTAAAATTTTTAAATTTTTTACATGATTCTATATTAAGATATTTAAAGTGGCGTGCAGTGGTACATACCTGTAATCCCAGCTACTTGGGGAGGCAGAGGCAGCAGGATCACAAGTTTTGAGGGCAGCCTGGGCAGTTCAGTGAGACCTTGTCTCAAAATAGAAAATAAAGGGCTGGGGATGTGGCTCAGGGGTATAGTGGTTTAATCCCCCAGTACTGGGAAAAAAAAATGTTTTTAAAGACTTGAAAACTTTAGCAGCATGATATAGTCCCCCCCCCCCCATAATGTTGTTAGCTCTCAAATTGGAGATTCCAGCTGGGTAGTAAATAGGATGAGAGCCATCTTTTCTTGTTCTTTATTTACTACAATGTAAATGAGCCATGTGGAAAGCATCTCTACTTCTATATGATGCTCCACCCAAGATAATGTATTCTTGGGGGAAGGAAGTATGTCAAGCAGAGACTTAAGAGGGTGAAGAAGCCGGGTGTGGTGGCACATGCTTGTAATCCCAGTACTTGGGAGGCTGAGACAGGAGGATTGTAGGTTCAAGGACAGCCTCAGCAGGTAGTGAGACGCTCATCAACCTAGCGAGATGAGACCCTGTTTCAAAATAAGAAATAAAAAATCAGGCTGGGGTTGTAGCTGGAAGGTAGAATGCCTCTGGGTTCAATCCCTAGTACCACATACACACAAAAAAAGAGGGCGCAGAACCAGAGAGAAGCAACAGTATTTGAATAAAAAATTCCAGGGCAGGTGAGCAAAGCCTCCCTGCAGAAAGCAAAGATTTTAGTAACTGTCAAATCAGTGTTTCTCTTATTTTTAAGTCTCTGAGGCTGGCCTCCAACCTATGATCCTTCTATTTTAGCCTCCCAAGTACTAGTATAGGAGTGCGACACCACGCCCAGCTAGTGTTTCTTTTTTAAGATGAGTAATAAAATCAAGATCTTCTAAAGAAATATAATGATTAAACTTATTTTCAGAATTACACTCCTTGTTTGGGGCTTACCTGAGCATCAAGTAAGCAATACAACTTTCTTCGGTAACTTATGATGACAGGCACTTTCTACTTGGGGGGGGTGAGGAGGGGCAAGCAATTCTAAAATTATATTGCTGCCATTTAATGGCCCACCTAAAAATGGATGTGGTCTAAAGCAATCTAAAGTTAAAGAGTAATCATAGTATTTTTTTTCTTTTTTTTTTTTTTTTGCGGTACCGGGGATTGAACCCAGGGGCCTTCTACCTCTGAGCTACACCCCCGGCCCCATTTTTATACTTTATTTTGAAACTGGGTCTCATGAAGTTGTGGAGGGCCTCACTAAGTAGCTGAGGCTGGCCTCGAACCCGGATCCTCCGGTGTCTGCCTCCCAAGTACTGGGATTATAAGCGTGCGCCACCACGCCCGGCACAGTATTTTTTTTTTTTTCAAGCGACAGTAATATACTGCTTGTAGGAAGCCTTGGAAGTATAATTGTTTTGTCACACAGGGCATGGTGGTGCACTCTTGTAATTCCAGTACTTGAGAGGCTGAGACAGGAGGGTTGCAGGTTCAAGGCCAACCTCAGCAATTTAGCAAGGCCCTCTGCAACTTAGTGAGACCCTGTTTCAAAATAAAAAATAAAATAGGGCTGTGGGTGTAGCTTGGAGGTAGAATGCCCCTGGATTCTATTCTCAGTACCACAAAAACAAACAACAATAACAAAAATTGCAGATCTACAGCCCTTTGAAATATGTTACACAGCTTTTCTCTCCAGGGATTTTGTGAATCTCTCCGTTCATTACCTGAAGAGAAGGCTTAGAAGAAATAAAGGTTCTTAAAATGTTGCCAGAATAGGGTGTGTGATGAGGAAAGCATCTTCTTAAAATATCCTGTTAAGTAACAGTTAAGAAAATCAGCAGGAGATACATCTTCCACATGTGTTAACTTGGCACATAAGACATCTGATGTATAAAACTTATTTTAGCAATTTTGTACATCAGAAGTTTGCAACATGCTGGGGGCATGTGGTACATGCCTATAATCCCAGTACTTGGGAGGCCGAGACAAGAGGATTATAGGTTCAAGACCAGCCTCAGCAATTTAGCAAGACTCTCAGCAACCTAGTGAGGTTAGGCTGTTTCAAAACAAAAAATAAAAAGGGCTGGAGGCATAGCTCAGAGGTAGAATACCCCTGGGTTCAATCCCCAGTATCACCTCCAAAAAAAAAGTTTGCAACACTATTCATTCATTTATTTATTTTTGTTTTTTATACTTTTATTGGTGCATTATAGTCTCACATCATAATGTAGTTCGTAGTGATAGTGACACGCATGCACACAGCACTTGGCGAGTTTCCCCCGGCTCCATCCCCACTCCCCCCTCCCTATGCAGATACTGAGATATCCTCATATATGTACATAATGTCAGTGGAAGTGCTTCCTTGGTTAACTCTCCCTCTCCACCTCCCTCGCTCCACTGCAGTTTCTCCTCCATTATCTAAAGTTCTTCTTATATCCCAGTTACTCCAGAGCTTCCCCATATGAGAGAAAACACATGACCCTTCACTTTCTGTGCCTGGCTAATCTCACTTAACACAGTGTTCTCCAGGTCCATCCATTTTCCTGCAAATGACATAATTTTGTTTTTCTTTATTGCTGAATAGAATTCCATTGTGTGTATATCCCATTATTTTGTAATACATTCATCTGCTGATGGACATCTGGGTTAGTTCCATAATTTGGCTATTGTGAATTGTGCTGCTATAAACATGGATTTGTAAGTATTATTATTAATATTCTGATTTCAGTCCCTTTGGAAATATACCCAGGAATGGTATAGCTGGATCATATGGTGGATTCATTCCCAGTTTTCTTTTTTTTTTTTTGGTGATACCGGGGATTGAACCCAGCAGCATTCTACCTCCAGGCTACACCCCCAGCCCTATTTTTTATTCTTTATTTTGAAACAGGGTCTCACTAAGTTGCGATGGCCTCACTAAGTAGCTGAGGCTGGCCGTGAACCCAAATCCTACTGTCTCAGCCTCCCAAGTACTGGGATTACAAGCACGCGCCACTATGCCCGGCCCATTCCCAGTTTTCTGAGGAATTTCCATACTGATCTCCATAGTGGCTGCAGTAATTTGCAGCCCCTAACCCTGTTTCCTCACATCACGTCCTCGCCAGCATTTATTGTTGTTTAACTTCTTTATGGGTGCCATTCTAGTTGGGGTTAGATGGAATCTCAGTTTAGTTTTAATTTGCATCCCCCTGATTGCTAATGATGTTGAACATTTTTTAATGTATCTATTGGCCATTTGTGAAATAGAGATGGAAACCTTCCAGACTCCTTCTACGAGGCCAGTATCACCTTAATACCAAAACCAAAGAAAGTGCCCTCAAGAAAAGAAAATTACAGACCAAATGCAAAAATTCTAAACAAAATACTAGTGATACCCATTCAAAACCATATCAAGCAATTTGTACACCATGACTAAGTAGGTTTATTCCAGGGATGTAAGGCTGGTTCAACATATGCAAATCAATACATGTCATTCACCACATAAATAGAACTAAAGACAGAAATCACATGATCATCTCAATAGATGATGAAAGATCATTTGACAAAATTCAACACCCATTCATGTTAAAAACACTGCGGAAAATTGGAATAGAAGGAACTTTCCTCAATATTATAAAGGCAATATACAGTAAGCCCAAAGACAACATTATATTGAATGGGGAAAAGCTGTGAGAATTCCCTTTAAAATCAGGAAGAAGACAAGGATGCCCACTATCACCACTTTCCTTTTTTTTTGTGTACTGGGGATTGAATCCAGAGGCATTCTATCTCCAAGTTATGCCCCCAGCCCGATTTTATTTCTTATTTTGAAACAGGGTCTTACTAAGTTGCTGAGGCTGGCTTCGAACCTGCGAGCCTCCTGTCTCAGCCTCCCAAGTACTGGGATTACGAGTGTGCGCACACCCGGCTCACCACTCCTTTTTAATATAGTACTCGAATCTCTAGCCAGAGTGATCAAGCAAGAGAAGGAAATCATACAAATAGGAATAGAAAAACTGAATTTATTTCTATTTGCAGATGACATGATCCTATACTTAGAAGTCCCAAAAAACTCAACCAAAAGACTTCTAGAGCTGATTAACAAATTCAGCAAAATAGCAGGATACAAAATCAATGTACAAAAATCAGTAGGTTTTCTATATGCCAACCATGAGTCCACTGAAAAAGAAATCCAGAAAACAATTCCATTCACAATACCTCAAAAACAATAAAATACCTTGGAATAAAATTATTTATTTTTTGTACTGAGGGTTAAACCCAGGGGCATTCTTCTCTGAGCTATAACCCCCAGCCCTTTTTTTTTAATTTTGAAACAGGGTCTTGCTAAGTTGCTGAGGCTGGCCTCAAACCTGCAATCCTCCTGTCTCAGTCTCCCAAGTACTGGGATTGCAGGCGTGCCTCACCATGCCCGCTGCAACACAATTTAGATATAGATGAATAGTTAGAAGCAAAAATCATCACTGGTAAACAGTGTAGTTGCATTGAAAACCTTTTGCTTCCTTAAAGCTTAGCTTCAGTTATCAATGAGCAATAAAGAAGGAAAAGACAAATTCAGTAATAACTTTTGTGTTCCTTCTCTACTTGAGTTATGTATGGACGAGGGGAGGCAGGTGTGATGTGTACAGCTTCCTGAGACCCTGCACATATTTTTGGGTAGAAGAGGAATGTTTTGTTTTGTGGTGCTGAGGCTAGAACCCAGGACCTGAGCATGCTAGGCAAATGCAGTATCACTGAGTTCCAGCCCCAGGCCCAAGAGAAGGTTTTGAGTCCTATATTGGTGCTGCACACCAAATTACTCCAAAATTTAAAACAGTAAACATTTATCAAACATAGTGTTTATAGGTAGGGAGTTTGGTAGCAACTTAGCTGGGTGATCTGGCTCAGGTCACTTGTGAAAATGCAGTCAGTATTTTGCAGTAAGATTTTGCCCTGGATTGCAGTCATTAGAAGACTTGACTGATTACCAAAGTGGGCACTACCACTCCTGTGGTGGGAGTGTGGTGCTGGACCATCCAGGGGAGCGGTAGTACCTTTGGGTGCAGTTGGAGGGTGTTGAATAAAAAGAAGTGGGCGGTGGAAGTGCCCAGGGGGCTGCTGAGTAATTTTTTTTTTTCCTGAAAAGGGAAGGGTAAGCCAGTAAGTTTGGGAATCTATGGAGAGGATATTTGAATCTGGCTAACCGCTTTGCCTTGCCAGTTAGTGCTGGCTGCTGGTAGGAAGCTCAGTTGCTCACCACATGGATCACTCCACAGGGTTGCTCTAGTGTCCTCACAATATGGCACTTGGCTCCCCCAAGAGTGGGTGATCCAAGATCTAGCAAGTTAGAAGCTTCAGTGTTTTTATTATTTAGTCTCAGAAGTCACAATGTTATTTCCAGTTTCTTTTTGGTGATATTGGTCAGTCCAAGGGTGTGCATACTGTTAAAAATAAATTTCGATAGTGTCATAAGAAAAGACATATGTTCAAAACTGGTTTGGCAAGGTGATTTTACTTTTTGTAAAAAGGGATTCTGCCACCACTGGAAGCCTGTTGGTCTTTAATTCCTAATGCAAAGCTTCTGTGCTGTACTCCTAATGATGGGCGCATAACTTTACATTCTTCATGCCATTGGCTGGGGAGATGCTGGGGGAGGGGTCAGTGCTTGCCATTTCCAAGAAATACTGACTTTACAAAAGAACATGAGCACGTACGTGGTTACAAGATGGCGGTTTTACAAAATGGAGCTTAAGTCAAGCTATTCCTTTGATAGAAAAGATCTAATTATATTTTGACAGTACCAGGAGGTGAGACTCATTGGTCCATCTCAAAGGAGTCTGGATAACAGACTCCTTTCTACTTTTTAAAACACTTGTGCCAAGCCAGGCATGATGGTGCATGCCCATAATCCCAGTATTGGGAAGATGAGACAAGGAGGATCTCAAGTTCAAGGCCAGGGTAAGCAATTTAGTGAGACCCTAATTCAAAATAACAAATAAAGAGAGCTGGGTGTGTAGCTCGGAGGTAGAATGCCCGTGGATTCAGTACCAGAAATAAATACATAAATTAATAAGAAATAAATAAGAAAGACATTTGTGCCAGAGGGTATAATTTCATAGACTGCAAAGCTTTCCCCATTGCTTTCTTCTTTGGAGCCTCTTCATTGCCTCCCTGAACTCTTCCTGCTGCCTCTTTCTGGAGTGCAGGAGCAAAAGTGGCAGGAGAGGTGATGTGGTCCACAACCAGGGTGGTTGTCCTGCTGTAGAGGGGTCTCATGCAGTGGGTGTTCTGTCTGCTATTGTTTTTGTCTGGAGGCTCCTCTAGCTGAACATTTGTCCCTCTTTTTCTTTATCCAGCATCAGCTTCCCAGCTGTGTGGGTGGTTGCTGCTTTGTGAGAGAGGCAGTTGGTATTTTGAATTCTCCAGTAATTATTTCTGAAGAGATTGCACATTATGGTTGTTTGGCAGCAACAGATTGAAATTATATGATCTCAGACCTCTGCAGAGGAGTCCCATGTGTTAGCACGTGCTCTTTCTTCCTTTGCTCTTCCTGCTGGAATAGTTCGGGGATGAAGGAGAAGTTCAGTGGGGAGAACCTTCTGAATTTGATCTGTGGAGAGGATTTCTTTTCTGCTTAAAATATAACCTCAAACAAATCCAGTTGGTTACAGACCAGTGGGCATCTCATGAGTGAGAAGACATATTCATTGTTGGACTTGGTTTTGGAGAAGGCTTTGACTTCTTGGTAGGCAGACATTCTTGGCCTTCAGAGATTCCATTGGGTATCTCTTTTTATTATTTTATTTTATTGGTGCTTGGAATTGAACCCAGGGTCTCATGCATGCTAAGCACATGTTCTACCACTGAACTAGACCCACAACCTACAGGTCTCTAAATGAATTGACATGAAACTCTCTTTTGGAAATTTGAAGTGCTTTCTTCATCCTTAACATAAGCTTTGTCAGCATATTAAGTGGATTTCCAGATTATTCGTTACCTGTAGAGTCTTAGGTTTTTAGAATGAATCTCTCTCAAGATTTAGAAACTTATCTCAGGAGAATAGCATGGGAGCTGGTGCCCTATCGCTTATAAAAACCAGCTAAGCCTGCCCTCTCTAAGCTCCTGGATAATGGTTTTTGGGTTTTTTTGTTGAGGACTGGAATGAAAGATATGAACAGTTTGTTGTTTTGGTTCTGAGAGAGAGAGAGAGAGAGAGAGAGAGAGAGAGAGAGAGCCGCTTTATCTAGTGAGATACCCTACAATTCCAGTGTACCTAATTGGATGTTCTTTCTGTCTTGACTCAACCACTTGGAGGCTTCCTCCCCCATTCCATGCTTCTGGGTGGCCTGGGGCCCCAGTGGTTGTCAGGGGAATGTGAGCTATGAACTATGCAGGCCACTCCCTTGAGTTCTACCCTGTGCAGTTGGTCATTCAGTCCCTGAACAATTGTGTCCACATTTCCACTTTGAGGCCAATGGCCTTGACTAGGTAGCCAAGAATATATATGCATAAAATACTTTTCAACTTTTGGGGAATCAGAGGCACCCCAATATATTAAACTAGGGGGCGGGGAACATTTCTTAAGTTTTGGAGCCTTGCCTAAATGCTAATGTGTACCTTATTAACAGTCTCCTTAGATCAGACTACTTGAATAGAAAGGGGTGGTGTCTGCTGGAACCACATTTTTCCCTCCTGCAGCCTTGATTCTGTGTGGGAGAGGAGGGGCCAGAGGGCAAGACCAAGACCCAGTGGGGCCTTCAAAAGGAAAGGGCATCAAATGAATAACCAGTGTTAATCCTGGACAACAGCTGTTACTGTAGAGCTGAGCAGCTTTATCAGTTACCACTTATATATGTCTTTTTCTGATTAAAATAATAATCAGAGCTGGGCATGATGGTGCACACCCATGTTGAACGACTGCAAGGAACAGAAAATTTGAGACCCCAACTTAGTTGAGGCTTTATTACCGCGGGGCTACCACTCCCCAGCAAGACAGAAAAATGGCAGCCACTTGTACAGTTCACCGGTTCCTTTTATAGAGAGTAAGCAGAGTTTGCGGGTATGCTCTAAATCGACCAATCATAGTAAATTTTCCTTATTTAGAAGCAAGGGAGTAGGTCTAGGTGCGTGGGCTGAGCACCCAGGTGGGGGTCAGGGGCTGGTCTGGGCGGAAGTGACGCTGGCATCAGAAGTCTGGTCTGCGCTGGCCTGCCGGAGCCCAGAGCTGCGGCTGCGAGGCGCGTTGTCCTAGGGGCCCTAGGGGCGATAAGGGCAGGAACTGGTTTTGTCCTTGGGGCAGTAAGGGCAGGGAGTTTAATTTTAGGGTAGAAAACAAGGCTAAAAAATTACTTTTAGGGCATGTTATCACACCCATAATCTCAGTACTTGGGACACTGAGACAAGAGGATTGCAGGTTTGAAGTCAGCCTAAGCAAGTTAGCAAGACCCTGTCTCAAAATAAACAGTAATAAGGGCTGGAGTTGTAGCTCATTGGTAGAGCATCCCCAGTTTCATCCCCAGTATCAATATCTCAAAAAAAGATAATCAGGTGAGAAGGGAATCCTTTATGTATAAGATATTTGCTCCACAGGGGACTAGGGCATAAGGCCCCATGGAGCCCTGAGTCTAGAGGGAACTAGCTGGCTTCTCTTTCCCAGACATCTTGGCTTTAGCTTCCTAAGAAGTTCTAGTAGCAAAAGACAGGGAATGTGTGAGGGAGGACTTGGATGAAGTCAAATGCTGAAATTAGAACTAAAAAGCCCCCTCCCTACCCCCAAATAAAACAAAACCCAAAGCCTTTGGGCCTTGATAAGTGTCATATTCTAGGGTGTTTCATAGGGTGATGCCATTTTTTTCACCTCTTTCTGTAAATAGAAGTTATCTAGCACATTGTGGGCTTCCTCAAGAAAAATTTAAAATCCAAAATTAATGTGATGGTGAGACCTATCACCTCTCTCAAGTGTGTCCTGCAAGTGACACACATAAGAGACTACTTAAAGCATTTTCTGAAACATAATCTTGTGGTATAGTCGAATGTTACATTAGGAGTCTTTTATTATCAGGTCTGAGCCTCCATTTTTGTTGTTGTTGTTTGTCTGTGGTACTGGGGATTGAATTCAGGGGCCTTCTACCTCTGAACTACACCCCCTATCCTATCTTAGTCTCACTAAGTTGCTGAGGACTTTGCTAAGTTGCTGAGACTGGTCTTGAACATGTGATTCTCATGTCTTAGCCTCCCAAGTACTGGGATTACAGGCATGCACCACCACACCCAGCAACGTTTTAATTTATTTTGTTCTGTTTTTAACAGTTTTGTCAAGATAGAGTTCACATACCAGACATTTCACTATTTTAAAAGGTATACAATTAGCCAGGTGTGGTGGTGTACACTTGTAATCCCAGTACTTTGGGAGGCGGAGACCGGAGGATCCGGGTTTGCGGCCAGCCTCAGCTCTCTCTCTCTCTCTCTCTCCCTCTCTCTCTCTCTCTCTCTCTCTCTCTCTACTTAGTGAGGCCCTCTGCAACTTCATGAGACCCAATTTCAAAATAAAGTATAAAAAAATAGGGCTGGGGTGTAGCGCGGAGGTAGAACACCCCTGGGTTCAGTCCCCAGTACCGCAAAAAAAAAAAAAAAGTATACAATTAAATGGCTTTAGTATCTCAAAAGTTGTGCAACTATTACCCCAATCTAATTTTTAGAAAGTTTTATCATCCCCAAAAGAAGCCCTGTATCCATTATACCTAAGAGCAGCCACACACTGTTCCTCTCCCATCCCACCCCACAGTTCTAGGATGATCTATTTTGTACCTCAATAGATTTATATATATTGGACATTCCATATAACTGCAGTCATACATATGTGGTCTTTTTATTTTTTTTTTTTCAGTAATGAGGATTGAACCCAGGGGCATTCTACCTCTGGGCTACACCCCCAGCCCTATTTTTTATTCTTTATTTTGAAACAGGGTTTCACTAAGTTGCGGAGGGCCTCGCTAAGTAGCTGAGGCTGGCTGCGAACCCAGATCCTCCAGTCTCAGCCTCCCAAGTACTGGGATTACAAGCGTGCGCACCAGGCCCGGCCTTCATGTGGTCTTATGTGACCTGTCTTCCCTTACCACAGTGTTTTCAAGGTTCAGCTATATTGTAACAAGTACCAGCACTTTATTCTTTTTTTTTATTGTGCAATAATACTTGTATGGATATATCATTTTATTTACCATCAGTTGATTGAAATTTGGGTTATTCCATTTGGGGGCTGTTATGAAAAATGCTGATATGAACATTTATTTTCATGGATGTATGTTTTCATTTCTCTTGGGTATAAACCTATTTTGAGGAACCACTAACTGTTTTCCAAAGTGACTATGTCATTTTACATTCCTACCAGCAATGTATGAGGGCTTAAATTTCTCTACATCCCCTCCAACACTTCTAGATATATAGATGGGAGTTTGATTTACATTTCCCTAATGGCTGATGATGTTGATCCCCTCCCCTGCCCTCCCCTGCCCTCCCC
>PVJS01044746.1:0-16533 GCA_004027185.1 Glis glis
ACTATTTTGTCATCATCAAAGTAATATATATATATATAATCTATATATATATCATTATACACAGTAATATGTGATGGTGACAAAATAGTGATTTTAAAAAAATTTATGTTTAATTGATACTTGAACTATTCACAGTAGCCAAGATATATAAAATAGTAATTTTTATAATGCAATTATTTCTTCTGGATTCATTTGTTGGCATTCTACTGTAATAAAAGCTTTTTCTTTACCATTGATGCTACCTAAAGATTCATGGATATATGTATTTTATTAAAAGGGCTATTATTCATTATCATGACTATTTATTTTGATTCTTAAGTGATACTAGATTTGGCTCTTTGGGTTGACCTCTGAAAATCATTCCATGTCAGTTTACAGAGATCCTCCTCAAAATTTTTAATAGATGTATAAATCAGTGGCAAACTATAACCCACAGGAAAAATCTGATTCATCTATTACTTTAAATAAAGTTTTATTGTCACACAGCCATGCATGTTTGTTTACATGTTGTTTATGGATGATTTTGTGCTACAACTGTAAAGTTAATCAGATACAATACAGACTATGTGGACCAAAAATTACCCTGGTCCTTTAAGAAAATTTTGCTTTCCCTTGGTTAAAATTAATCATAATTTGTTCAAACAATATTTAATGTATTCATGTCAAAACCATATCAATTAGTTGTAAAGTATTAATAGTGCTAAAATGAATAGGCATGTGCATATGTATTTTTGTATTGTTGGAGATGAATCTTTAGAGTGAATTCTTTTTTTTTTTTTTTTTGCGGTACCGGGGATTGAACCCAGGGGCATTCTACCTCTGCGCTACATCCCCGGCCCTATTTTTATACTTTATTTTGAAACCGGGTCTCACGAAGTTGCGGAGGGCCTCACTAAGTAGAGAGAAAGAGAGAGAGAGAGAGACAGGGAGACAGAAAGCGAGAGAGCTGAGGCTGGCTGCGAACCCGGATCCTCTGGTCTTCACTTCCCAAAGTACTGGGATTACAAGCGTGCTCCACCATGCCCGTCTAGAGTGAATTCTTGGAAGTAGAATTGATGGATCAAAAGCAAACAGAGCTTCTAGAATCTAAATTTAGTGCCTCACTAAATTTGGATAAAATGTTGGCAATTGTATGTTTAAATTCTTTCAGTCTAAGCCGGGCATGGTGGCGCACTCTTATAATCCCTGTACTTGGGAGGCTGACATGGAAGGATCCAGGTTCGCGGCCAGTCTCAGCTACTTAGTGAGGCCCTCCGCAACTTAGCGAGACCCTATTTCAAAATAAAGAAAAAAAATAGGGTTGGGGGTATAGCTCAGAATGCCCCTGGGTTCAATCCCCAGTACCACACACACACACAAAAATGCTTTCAGTCTATCTTCGTATCTCCTCCTGAGATTCCAAATACATGTGTGTTATTCCACTCAGCATTGTCCCACAAGTTTCTGGTGCTCTATTTATTTTGAGTCTGCCCCCAAGCCAGAAACTTGGCCAGAATTTACTCACATAATTTGAGAATCACCTCACTCTAGCTGTCTCCTTCCAGTAATCTTCCCTGAATTCCCAGAAGCTGGGACTGCCCTGAATTCTGTCCACTTGTCAACAAGCTATAAAAATTATGAATTTTCTACTGCAGATTTACCCATTCCCCTCAGTGGCTGCTTTGACCTCTCCTGTACTAAGTCATAAAAAGCTAAATTTACCCCAGGTGGACTTCTTCCAAGTTTACACTCCCCTCAAGGATTATCCCACTTGAATTCACCCTCAAGTAACTTCATGTATTTTTCTTATGTGTTCCAGAATTAGTGCATGTTACATATGGCAGGTTGGGATCTTGTTAAAAACCTAATTAGCCATATAGAAATAGGCACAGCCTAGTTAACTGCTGGAAACCAAAGACAAGGAGATAATCTTGAAGAAGCCAGTGAAAAATGACACATTATATACAGGGTGCATTTATTCAAGTAACCGATGATTTTACTTTAGAGGGCCAGAAGACAATGATATAATTTCTTTAAATCTTATCAAATCTGGATTTCCAGTCACAGACTGACTTTCCCTATGACCAGGGTGTAGAAGAAGTTATACTTCTTAGTACTTGTATGGCTTCATTTTTATATCTACATATATAGTTCATTTGGGAGTTTTTGCTTGTGGGTGGTATGAATTATGGATTCAATTTTATCTTCTTCCAAAAAGGTATTCACTTGCCATAGTAACATTTATTAAAAACTTCACTTGTATCTCTGTGTTCTTAGATACCATCTTTACTAGATATTAAATTTCCATGTATTCTTGGTCTATTTCTAAATGTGTTAGTTTACCTAAATGATATGTTTATTTATTCATTTGTGAGTTCCACACTGTTTTAATTGTTAAGCAATTATAGTGTAATTTAATATATTATGAGACCAGTCCCTTCTCTTAGCATTTCTTTTCTATATTTTCTCATTATTCTTGGGTGTTTATTTTTCCATATGAGCTTGAGTTTCAAGTGTTCTAATTCCAGGAAAAAAATGATTGTTGGCATTTTTATTGGGATCACATTAAATTTATAAATAAATTTAAGAAAAAATGGACATCTTTATAATATTGTCATTGTATCCAAATACAAGGGATGCCTTTTTTATTTTCTCAGATTTTTTTTGTGTCTTACAGAATTGTTTTAAAGTTTTTTCACGTAGACTTTGCACATTTCTCATGAGGAACATTCCAAGGTGTTTAAATTTTTAACCATACTATTTAAATATAGTGTTATCTTTAATTATATTGTCGAGTAGTTCCTTTGTTTAAATTAAGGCCATTAATTTTTATATACTAATTTTGCATCCTGCTACCTTCCTAAATTCTTTTATTGTTTTAATCAATTTTATCATTGATATCCCAGGGTTTTCAAGGCATATTATCATATCATTTGCAACTAGAGATAGTTTATTTTTTCAAATTCCTATGACTCTAGTTGTTGCCTATTGTTTAATTGTATTATGACAAGTATGATGTAAAATAGCAGTGTAGATTGTATATACATTATATTAAAATATATGATCTTTTATCATTATAATTAATAATAATATAATTAATGTTACTTATAAACCTATTGCAAACTTGTCAAAAAATAAAGCAACCACAGAATCACAGAGTGGAATATCATTGCACATCTTTCAAAGATGAAATACTAGAGAGATATTATAAACAAAGTTAGATGTAAATAAAGCTGATATTTTTCTTTTTTGGTACTCGGGATTGAACCCAGGGACATTCTATCTCTGAGCTACACCCCCAGCACTTTTTATCTTTTATTTTGAAACAAGGGTCTCACTAAGTTACTTAGGGTCTCACTAAGTTACTGAGACTGGCTTTGAACCTGCGATCCTCTTGTCTCAGCCTCCCAAGTGCTGGGATTACAGACGTGTGCCTCTATGCCTGGTGAAGCTGAAAATTTCTTTAGAAAAATACATCTTATCAAACCTAACACAAAGAAGAAATATGAACTCTTACTAGTTTCTGATTATAATATTGAATCAGCATTTAAAACTGCCCCATAAAGAAAACAGTTCAAATGGCTTCACTGGCAAACTCTACTAAACATTTCAAGAAGTAATTAATTCAATCCAATACCAACTTCTCCACAGAATAATGAGGTTAAGCTTTCTCATTATTTTCATGAGACCTACATAGCTTTCATATCAAATCAAACTGGACAATGTAAAAAAAGAACATCACAGACCTAGCTCGCTGGTGACCACGAGCTCATGGGTCCTCAGAAGCCCACACACATATTAGCAAACCAAGGACATACATACCTAAAAATCATGCACATCATGAACAAACTGACTTTAATCTAGGAATATAAGAGGAATTTAATTTTGTGTGTGTGTGTGTGTGGTCCTAGGGATTGAACCCTGGGGCATTCTACCTTTGAGCTACACCCCCAGCCTCTTTTATTTTTGTTTGGAAACAGGGTCTCTCTAGGTTGCTGAAAGCCTCACTACATTGCTGAGGATGTCCTCGAACCTGCGATCCTCCTGTCTCAGCCTCCCAAGTACTGGGATTACAGGCATGCACCACCATGCCCAGTGGAATTTAATATTTTAAAAAATCCAACAAGTTATTTTCTGCATTAACTATGTAAAGGAAAAACTCAAAAGGTCATTTACCTCATAATCTTACTCAATGGTTTTTATTCTAAGTGAATAATTGTGGATTTGGGTACAGATTTTCCAAGAAAGTCCTGATTTTTCGCCCATGTTTTCTGCACCCTTTGCCATGTGGCTTTACAGTTCCTCACACTGATGAGGGAACTAACTTCTTCCCCTTTTTTCTGAGGTTGGCTGTGTAACTCACTGGACAGGGAGGTGTAAGCAGGCCTGGGCCCTGCAGAAGGAACACCTTGGTCTTAAGGGCTTTGTCCTTTCTGCCCCCTCCCTCGGGAATGGCCCTCCCTGTGGACATGACCACAGCTGACTCTCCGCCTTCATTCTTGTTTCTGCTGTGGTTATGTCATCAGAGAATCCTTTCCTGAATAGCCAAGATAAAATAGTGTATCCTCAAAAAAGGAGTGCAGAGCATCACTCTATCCTGTTCCTCCAGTTTTCTTTATAGAGCTTATGAACACTCAACACACAGGATAATTCTCCATCAGTCAGCTCTTCCATTGGCTTATGAGATCCATGAGTGCAGGGATCTTTCCTATTGGACTCACTGCTGAATTCTTAGTGCCTATAGAGTTGCAGAGTCAGTTTTTGAAGATTATTTGTCATATCAAAACTATGCCTTTGGTCTTACTGATTCGACCACTTCACTCTTAAGTTAGCCAAATGTAATGCACCAGAACTTGACACACTGGGGTTGGGGTCATGAAGTGAGGTGGCAGTTACAAATTAATGAAAGATGCAATAGATAAGAGAGTGTTTTAGGTGATAGCGATACACATGCTATTTTTCTTTCCAGTTGCCCCATACTCTGAGTGATTCACAAACTGAACCTTCATAAAAACAATAGAAAAGGCCAGGCATGGTGGCACACACCTGTAATCCCAGTACTTGGGAGGCTGAGACAGGAGAATCTCAGGTTTAAGGTAGCTTCAGCAGCTTAGCAAGACTCTCAGCAACTTAATGGGACTCTGTTTCAAAACAAAAAATAAAATAAGGCCGCAAGTGTTAGCTCAGAGTTAGAATGTCCCTAGGTTCCATTCCCAGTATCAACAAAGAAAGAAATGAAGGAAGGAAGGAAGGAAGGAAGGAAGGAAGGAAGGAAGGAAGGAAGGAAGAAATAAAAGAAGAAAGGAAGGAAGGGAGGGGAGGAGGAGGAGGAAGAGGAGAAGGAGGAGGAATATATTTTGGAGAATTTTGAAGAACTTGAAAGATATAATGAGTATGAAACCTAAGCATGGATAAAGCATTAATAAATGCTGATTTCACTGTACAAGGATGAAAATAAAGAGAGCATCTTGGCTTGGTTAAAAAATATATGTGAAAACAAAGCCACAGGAACTCAAATATTCAATAAAAAGCAACCTATGAAATACTCCATATAAAGTGACCTATCAAATCCAGAAACTAAAAACGGGAAAATATAGAAAACTATCTAGTTTTCTTCACTTACAATCAGAACATGTAGGTATTAAGACTGTGGGACTTTTTTTGGCATAGCTAAATGTATTGCCAGTAATAAGGCAGATGGTAACAGATTTATAACTACAATGAGGTAGCCTAATGTATAATAGTGTGATTAGAGAGAGAAATCATAGCTGCTCAACAAAAGCTGAATTCTGAGAATTCCTTTCAAAGAAATGACTCAATGTGTGCAGCAGTCTTGTCAGTCTTGTTCATGCCACATAAATGCTTTCATAGCATTAATGGAATAACTAGATTATTTGAAAAGGGGGAAAAACTATGTACAACAGGAGAAATAGCTTGCCTAACTGAGCCTAAATTCGTCTAAGCTATTTTCAGTCTGTGATTCTGTCCGAGTAGGCCCTTGGGAATTGGGGGGAAATATGGATAGAAAAAAATTTGCTTTTTTCCCAGCTTAATGGTACTGAGATAGTCCTGAAATACATTTAAAATGGCTTTACGTTCCAAAGATAACTCAGTTTCTGCCAGTCACAGAGAAAATAGAAAGGTGGAAAGTTTATTTTTATGACCCGATTCCTCTAGTGGCGCACTCCAGAGTAACTACAATGCCTTCCTGCAGGCAGAGGACATGGAGAGGGATATCAACTCTACGAGAAAATAAAACACATGTTCCACTGGGGGAAAATGCTTTTTAATTGTATTTGTCTGAATATCTCTGACCCCTTCTCACATCCAAGTGTAGATTGTTCTCAGGCCAATATCACTTGTCCAATATCTTCATTTAAAAAAATGTACTGAGTTTCACGTGGCGCTCAGCAACCTTGGAAACACCGAGAACACAGTGGTGAACAATTTATGTGGCACCAACTCTAAGAACCTCAGTTTGCTTTGTGTCTTATGGGCAAGATGGATGTACTCTGAGGGCACCTACAATAAGGATAAAAACAGAATGGTGTGGAAAAGGCTAACTGGAGACCTACTCCATTTTTAGGATCAGAGGCAATTTCATCAGATATCAGGAGACCGACATTGGTAGGAGTTGGGGGAGGAGGTGAGCATGCTCCAATAAAAGGGAATAACCTGAATATGAAAGACAGTGAAGATGGTTCAGGGACCCTGGAGAGTTCAATACAACTGGAACACAGATCTGAAGAAAGAAGTGGAGAAAGAAGAGGCTGCCTGCCTCCTAAGGGAAATCTAACTTCCCCTTTTCAAGTGTCTCCCTTCTCTTTCTGAAAATTATGGTCTCTTTCTGAATGTTGTCTAGATCCAAAACCTCTCTCAGTAACTTTGTTCCTCATACTCTCTCTCCTACATGACGTTCATATTACATTCACTCTCTATGCTAAAATTATAGCTAGAATCATAGCATAAAATCATAGCAATCTCTCAGAAACTAAGTCAGTTTTCCACAAAATATGAACAATCCATCCGTCTCCCTCATCTCCTAGGGGCCAGAGCAACTAGAAGACTAGATCCTCGCACTGTCTTCCCTTCTCACATACAGAAGATAACAGAAGACATGTGCCCTGCAAATGTGTTCTCAGGAAGGAGTAAAAAAGGAAACACTCCAATGCATTTGTGCCCGTGTGGCAAGGGGACCAGTAAGGTCCTCAGATTTGAGAGAACACCACCCTGGAGTCCTGAATTATTCTCCTGATTCTGCAATATAATATTTTTCTAATCTATGATATTTTCCTTTTCATATTTTACATTTACATGTAAATGTAAATTTCATATTTTACATGTAAAATATGAAAACATTTACATTAGAAAACATAAATAGCTAAAACACTAAAAAGCATAATCCTACCACCCCAAATGATCATTGTTAACATTTGATGTATATCCTTCTGAAGTTTTCCCTTTCCATTAATACTTAATACTTATCTTCTCTTTTATAAAAATGTCATATTCTAGGGACACTATTTTGTGTTCTACTTTTTACCTAACCACAGATAATAAATATCTCTATTAACATTTTTATAGCTGCCAAGTATTTTATTGTATGGCTGGATGGAAGTAAAATGTCCCTCGGACCTCATGCTCTGGAGGCAGCCATTCTCAGAGATGGGTCCCTGGGGGTGTGACCTTGGGGACTATATATGTCCCTGGTGTCCCTGGTCCCCTCCCCCTCCTCTCTCTGTTCCCAACCAGGATGCCCTGAAGAAATGCAGCTGAGGCAGAAGCCGGTGTACAGTGGATGATATATACCTGGACTGAAATCTTCAGAACCATAGGCAAACAAACCTTTCCTCTAAGTTGTGGCTGTCAGGTGTTTAGTTCACAGTGGTGAGGATGCTGAACGAAACACTTAATTAGATGATGTTTTATGTTTCCACCCATTTTGTATTTGTTTACTCATGAGCTCAACTCTCTGTGGTAAGAATGTGGGATGGAGCTGGACACGAAGGAAACACAACTTGAAAACATATTGAGGAGGGATAGGAGCACTGACTTCAAAGTTCTTATTCAAGTCAGTTGAAATTAACGTTGATATTTGACATATCACAAACACCACCTTCCAAGCTGGCCCCAGTTCATTCAGGGGCACTTCTTGGATATGATTGCTTAGTCAGTTTTGAAACCATCTAATTGCATTAAATTCCTACCTATTTTTCACCCTTATCTCAGCACTATCAGCAAGGTTTTAACACCTACTGAAATAAAAAGGATTCCTAATCTGCCGGTAATCCCATCAAAAAGAAATTTAAATGAAGTCCAGTAAGGAACCTTAAATTACCTTTCTCCTGATTTCCTCTTTCATGTTACTAAATGTTACCCAAAAACTCCCTATGGAGGATCAGGTCTGCTGAGGCTTTAAGTAGAACTTGAGTGGTGCCCAAGTGTCAGGAGAGAATTGGATCTCTGAATACCTGTTTCCTCACTATTCTAATAAGGCATACATTTCCATCAGAGGAAATTTAAGATATGGCTGAAAGAATGATCATTCAAAGAATGTTTAAGATAAGTTGTGTGAGCTTTTTTACTCTCCTTCTTTGACCTCCCCACCCCCTGACTAAGTGAAACTCCACTAGTTGCTGTAAACAGAAGATACATTACTTTTCATAAAATAAGCTTACTTGATAATATTTGACCTTAAGCCAAACTCTTGTTTTCCTCCTGGTTTTCTTGCTATACTGACAAAAATTTGTATACATTATTATGAATCTGAAGCTGTATCCCAAAGGACCACATTGGGTTGGGGGAGGTCATAAGATCTATAAAACTCTTTTTATCTCTTCAACATTCAGTCACTAGAAATATCTTTTTGCCTTTTCATCTTGATCTTAAACTTAATGGAATCCAATATTTTCCATATGTAGTCAATAATACTTGTGTAATATATTATAGAAATTCAACGTCAAATTCTAAGTTGAATATTGCATTAGGTTTTGTTAATAGATCTTGGACATCCATAAGTTGATCTTCTTATTCTTTGGCAAAATAAAGTCCACCGAGTCTCAGAACTGTCACATGTTCTCTTCTGGCTTCTTCTTACTTCTTCCACCTCATGCTGTGCACTGCCCTTGAGTTGTGGCCTTTACCACTGAACACATCTATGCAAGTCCCTTATAGTCCTCAGTCCCTGATCCAAACCATTATCTGCAGTAAGTTTGTTTCTTCATGGATTTATTGTAAGGATAACAGAAATGCAGGTAGTCCAGGGAGTTGGCTCATCTGTCATATAGTCAGTCTGGGCCCAGTGCTCCCCATACTGGGTAATGAAACCTAAGTGACCCACCTACTCTTTCCTAATATTTCCTTCCTTCCTTCCTTCCTTCCTTCCTTCCTTCCTTCCTTCCTTCTTCCTTCTTTTCTTTTCTTTTCTTTTCTTTTCTTTTCTTTTCTTTTGTGGTACTGGGTATTGAACCCAGGGCCATTCTACCTCCAAGCTACACCCTTTATTTATTTTTGTTTGTTTTTGAAACAGGGTCTCACTAGGTTACTGAGAGTTTTGCTATATTGCTGAGGCTGTCCTCAAACCTGTGATACCCCAGTCTCAGCCTCCCAAGTTCTCAGATTACAGGCATGCACCACCACACCCATCTCCTAGTATTCATTCTTGATAAAAAGCAAATGTGTTTTTAATGATTGCCATTCTAATTGGGGTTAGGTGAAACATCAGGCTAGTTTTGATTTGCATCTCTCTGATTGCTAATGATGTTGAACATTCTTTCATATATTTATTGGCCATTTGTATTTCTTCTTTCGTGAAGTGTCTACTCAACTTGCCCATTTTTTGACAGGGCTATTTGGTGGGGGTTTTTTGGTGTTAAATTTCTTGAGTTCTTCGTATATTCTAGATATTAGTCCTCTATTTGAGGAGTAGCTGGCAAACATAAACAATAATAAATGCTGGGGAGGATGTGGAGAAGTAGGAACTCTGATACATTGTTGGTGGGATTGCAAATGAGTGCAACCACTATGGGAAACCATGTGGAGGGTCCTCAGAAGAATGGGAATGAACCTACCATATGACCCAGCTGTACCACTCCTGGGTATCTACCCAAAGGAACTGAAACCAAACTACCATAGTAATGCATGCATATCTATGTTTATAGCAGCACAGTTCATAATTGCCAAACTATGGAACCAGCCTAGGTATCCATCAACAGATTAATGGGTTACAAAATTATGGGATATACACACAATGGAATTCTAGTCAGCAATAAAGAACAAAATTTTGTCATTTGCAAGGAAATAAATGGAACTGGAGAATATTATGCTAGGTGAGATTAGTCTGTCACAAAAAGTGAATGGTCAGATGTTTTCCCTCTTATGTGGGAACTAGGGAGAAATTGGGGCACAGGAAGCACCTGTGGTTCAGCAATAAGACCAGAGGGTTAGGGTGGAGAGTGCCTGGGTTCTTGTCCTGGCTTTGTCTGGTACACGTGCCTGGTACATTGTGAACCATAAAAATAGATGAGAATAAGTGGATGGGTTTTGCGACTTTGCCTAAGCTGCTTTTAACCTTTTGAGCCTTCTTTTTTTTTACTACTACAAAATTAAAACATAAGACCCATGTAACTCTGAAATTACATGGTCTAAGCTTAAAAAATGCTTTCCAGAGCTCATTCCTACCCTTACACTAAACCTTTTTGAACAAAATGAAATTGACAATTAAACCAGTTGTCAACTAAAACTGTTTTATAAAGCTTATTTCCCACTCTGTGGCTACCCCAAGAGGAATTCAGTGATCTAACCTACCAGACAACAACCTCAAGTTCCCATTTGGCTAACACAGAACACTCTCAGAAACTGTCTATCAAATTTTCATTTTGTAATCCACTAAATTTTTATATAGTTTTATTGGTGCATTGTAATTATACATCATATTGAAGTTCAAAGTGATACAAACATCACTTGGTATATTTCCCTCTGCATCCCACCCCACTCACCCCTCCTTCCTTTCTGTACATGTTAGTGAGATTGGTAGTGATGCCTTCATATATGAACATAACATTATTTGAACTGTTTCCTTCCTCAATCCTCCTCCCCCCCAATTCCCTTCCACTATTCTACTATTCTCTCTCTTATTTACCTGAAATCTCTTTTGTTTCCTGTTTTCTCTCTAGCTTCCACATATGAAAGAAAATATACGACTCTTGGCTTTCTGAGGCTGGCTGATCTCACCTAGCATAATGTCCCCTGCTTTCATCTGTTTTCCTGCAAATGACATGGGTATGCATGCATCACGATAGTATTCTGACTTTAATTCTTTTGGAAAGGTCCTTAGGAGTGGTATAGCTGAGTCATATGGTGGTTTCATCCCTAGTCATTTGAAGAAACTTCATAATGATCTCCATAGTGGTTGTACTAATTTACTATCCTACCAACAGTGCATAAGAGTTCCTGTTTCACCACATCCTCACCAGCATTTATTGTTGCTTGTATTCTTGATGATTGCCACCAGCTTAGGCTTTGCTTACCTACTCTCTTCATAGCTACATTTTAGCACAATGACATGGGCTCTATTGCAAGATGGAAAGGATCTGAGCTGGTCCTCAGGGGCTCATCCTCATGACCATCTGGTGAGGCTCACTCCTCTATCAGAGACAGACCACAGATGATGGAGCAGCTGCTGCACTGTTGCTTTCAAGTCACTAAGAGAACTGTCCAGGGCAACTCGCAGCACACCACAATGTCTATTCCCAGCCTCTCTTTGCATCACTCACAACTTCCTTGGGAGTTTGAAATCACTTGCCTCCAGTGCTGTGATCGAAAACTTTCATTCTTCCTGGGTTTGACCTATGATCCCATCTTTCCAAAGAGCCTAGAGTTCCAGAAGAGTGAAGGGCACATGTGTGAGCCACCTGAGCTCATCATGCGATCCAAGAGACTGTCACTCCTGCCTTTACTCCAGCCCTTTCTCCTAAGACTTCTTTCCTGCTGGTGAGGGAATGAATCACCACCCTCTTTCTTGCCTTCCAGGATTCATCAGGCACTTTGATCATATACATGACACATGCACAAAGAAATATACTATTATGTAAATATCTCCAGGTAGGACAGGGCGTGGTGGCACATGTGTGTAATCCCAGTACTTGGGAGGCTGAGACAGGAGGATCACAGGTCCACAGCCAGCCTCAGCAACTTATTGAGACGCTGTTTCAAAATAAAAAAAAATAAATAAAATAGGGCTGGGAGTGTAGCTCAGTGGCAGAATGTCCCTGGGTTCAATTCCCAGTAACTATAACACACACACACACACACACACACACACACACACACACACACACACATTTCCAGGTAGATATTAGCTAGAAATTTGTTGCTATGCTTCAATGTATCAAAATTCACTTCCTTAGATTTTACATCAAAGTTCACACAGTTACAGAAGTTTCAGGAAGAGGGGTCAGTGAACTTTCATAATGTTCTGGGCTCAGGAAATGCCTTGCTTTATGATTATTTGCAGGTGCCATTTACATGCGCAAGGTCAGACACCCCGCACACCAGCTTTTTAAAGTCGGGTTTGTTTTCCACTGAGTCTTTGTGGCCCTATGTCTCCCGACTGTTTTCTCAGTGCAGGTTTTGAACATTTCACACAGATGGACTCTGTTTAGAATCCAGGGCAACTGAAAAAGTCCAGCAGTCAGATAACCCAGACAGTCTCAACTTCATTCTGTTTTAAGCCTTTAAATATATTTAAGTCTGTCTCTTCTCTCCCTGAAACAGCAAAAATAAGCACAGATGACCTTTACTATTCTGCTTAAGCACAACTTGAGTGTCGCCTTTGAGCCTCCCTCTGAGGATTTATTGGATGCCCCACCACTAGTCCTATGATCCTTGTTTCCCAGATTCACCTGTTTGCCTTTTCATATACATGGAATTAATACTTAAGGGAAGAATCGGATTAATTTTTGTTTCTCTGAAAGCATGTGACATATTCCATCAACAACTTGAACTCCAATGACAACTAATATTGAGGTTAGGAAAAATCAGGAACTCTGTCTACATTGGCAAGAAGACATGCAGTTTGTGCTCTGTACAATTGTAGACGAGACGAGGACTGTTCAAATGGTTCGAGAGAAAGGAAGTAAAGAAGGTGACTCAGAATCATAATTCAATTTGGTCCCTGACTCAGCACCTACAGACAGCTCTGGATGGCACTTTCACCTTTTCCATTCCTGTTCCCGTGTCCTAAAATAAAGTTATAATGTGATAACTACCAATTATTGAGCAATTGTGATTTATAGGGAACTGTATGTACTAGACATTTTTATCCCCCAATTTTTAAAAAAGTGGCCTGAGTTTGTCAGTTAAGCTTCAGACCTAAGATTTCTGATGCAGAGCAGCTTGAGTCTACAGCCTGTGAGCTGGGACACACAGCTGCTCCACATCTTCAACTCTAAGCGCAGTGATGAGCTGGGCAAGGCGAGGGTGTCTAGGGTCATAAGGAAGAGACTCTCCTGTGACAATGGCTGAGTGGGGCAGTGAGATGTTTCATTGGCATAGGGAGGTGAGGGGGAGGTAGACAACAAAGGAAATAATAGTTCAGTAGAGTTGATGGAGAGAATTATTTCCATTCCTTAATCTATTCTGCCCTTTCCCCCACTTCCACAGCGATCTACCAGGGCTTGGTTTTATAGATTGGCCAAATACTTATCAGAGCTGTGTAGTTTGCTGTTTCTGAGTATTTATCTGTGGTAAATTGTTAATAATCCCTACTAAAAGAGGAAAATAAGGACACTATCAAATGAATTTTACATACAACTCAAAGTATTAAATCCACATAATAGCCTATATTGTGAAAGATGGCCATCGTTCATCCTACTGTTTTCAAGATCATTGCATTACAAACGTACTAAAGAAAAATCATTTTTACCTTTTATTTTGGGTTTTTTTTTGGTTTTTTGTTTCTGTTTTGGTCTGGGTAGAAATAGTCTTTGAAATCCTAACATTTTGTAACTACAGTTCTAAATGAAACAAGACTGAAAGCAGATGATTCAGAAAGATAATTCTAGCAGGCAGGTATAGAAATGGAAAGACAGAAATAGAGAAGTGGAAAAGAAGATAATAGATTATCACAGTAATTCAGATTGGGGTCAAGAGCTTGTAGTTATATGGTGGCAATGGGAATAGAAAGAAGGGTTAGGGTATAAGGCGTATTTCAGAGAAAGAAGCAGAATGAATTTGCATCATAAGAACTAGATGGAAGAAGGAATTGTCAAGCACATGCAGTAATGGTATGACTGGCTGATCTCTTCAGTACACCTAGACACCTGCCTTGTGTGGAATGCTAGAGCTTCATTTTCCCTGAGACTTCCACATCGCCACAAGGAAAGCAGGCTAAATGCAGCCCCACTGAGAATAACTAGTGTTCTAGCACACTGACCACTTAAGTCTCAAGTTTTCAGTTCTGCAAACATAATAATTACTTCAAAGAGACCACATGTGGCATAGTTGTAGCTCAATTTAAGTTCTTATAGGTGTTCCATATTTGAGATGATGGGACAAAATGGGTTAGTGGCTGATTGACACAGTTCCCGGGTCATAGTCGGTGATTAATAACTATTATTTGCTTCCAGCTATATGATTTTCTTTAACCCTCATGATGCACAAATATAGGCATGGGTCATCTGCCCTAAAAGTATGTTCAGAAAAGATGATCTCACATGGTAGAAACCAGCAGAGAAGAGATGTGGATAGCTGTGAGAGGGCATCTGAGGGGCACAAGAAGCCTGACCTCTGTGGGAAGCACGGCCCCAAGCCCCATTCACATATTCACCGGAGTAGCACAACAGACAGACAGGTCCTCTGTGACCTTGCTGGTAGAAACATTCTGTAGTTAGTGGATAGGAGGAATAACCTAATATTCTATAGCACAGTGGGATAACTATGGTTGACAACAATTAATTCTATATTTCAATATAGCTAAGTAAGATGATTTGAATGTTCCCAACATGAAGAAATGATCAATGTTAGAGGTGATAGACATGCCAGTTACCCTGATCTGCACCACATATATATGTATAGTTATGCACCAATTTTTAAAAGTATGTTTTTTAAAAAGAATATTCTTGAGTTAGTGTATGTATGTATGTATGTATGTATGTATGTAATACTAGGGGTTGAACCCAGGGGCACTTTACCTCTGAGCTATATCCCCAGCCTAATTTTGTTTTGTTTTTATTTTTATTTTTTATTTTGGCAGTACTGGGGATTGAACCCAGGGGCATTCTACTTTCGAGCTACTCCCTCAGCCCAATTTGTTTTTATTCTTTATTTTGAAACAGGATCACACTAAGTTGCAGAGGGCCTCACTAAGTAGCTGAGGCTGGCTGCGAACCCAGATCCTCCTGTCTCAGCCTTCCAAGTACTGGGATTACAAGTGTGCACCACCACGCCTGGCTTTATTTCATCTTATTTTTTAAAGCAGGGTCTTGCTATGTTGCCCAGGTTTTCCTCTAACCTATGATCCTCCTGTCTCAGCCTCCCACATCCTAGAATTACAGGCATGCATGACCATGCCCTGCTCTGCAGTTAATTCGATGATAGCAAATGAACAAACATGCACTTGGGCCCTACTATGTGCCAGACAGTGTACTAGGCCCTTGGCATCAGAAGACAAACACACATGTCCTGCCCTGGAGGAGTTCGGTGCCCAGGGGCTGGCAAGACAGTAGTACCATTATAGAATAGTACAAAAATACTGGGTATGACTTCACAATGGCCAAATTGCTATGCGAGAAGAGACAGATTTTCTGCTTCATAATTTGCCATGTGGGACCACCAGATTTCTATTATATTACACAGAGGTTTCAAAGAAAATTAGTTAAGAAAGCAAACTGACTTCATGAGCTATAAACTTTCAAAGCAACTGTATAAAAATTGTGAATAATCTTTTAAGAATGATAATCCTGTTTTATATTTGCTAAGTCAGATATACTTTAATTATGACTAACTCGTGGAAATGCTTGAAAGCTTCTCCTTTGTATTCATCTATTATTCCCATGAAAAAGTTTGGGTTTTAGTTTCTTTACTATCTGGGTTTTAGTTTCTTTACTACCTAGGGGGACCAGCAAGGCAGAATTATTAGGAATAAGCATCATGTAAATTTTAAATACTTAATCTAAACTTATTTAAAAGGGGAGATATTGGTTAAAAGATACAAAATTTCAAATAGGTAAGAGGAATAAGCTCAAGACATCTACTATACAACATGGTGACTACAGTTAATATCAATGCAATATATTCTTCAAAATTGCTAAGAGAGTAAATTATCGGTGTTCTTTTTTTTAACTTTTTATGTTCATTTATTGGTGCATTGTAATTATACATTTTGATATATGTCAAGGTATGAACATCATACATGCACACATTGCACATTTAGCCCTCCCTTCAATCCCACCCTATTCCCTCCCCCTTCCCTTCCTTTCATGCTCCGGATAGTGATTGAGTCTTATAGGTTTGTGTAGGTACATCATGTGCTATAGTGTGTTTCCCTCCACCCCC
>PVJS01044747.1:0-16529 GCA_004027185.1 Glis glis
GTGGCGCATGCTTGTAATCCCAATACTTGGGAGGCTGAGACCGGAGGATCCGGGTTCACAGCCAGTCTCAGCTACTTAGTGAAGCCCTCCACAACTCAGTGAGACCCTGTTTCAAAATAAAGAATAAAAAAATAGGGCTGGGGGTGTAGCTTGGGGGTAGAATGCCCCTGGGTTCAATCCCCAGTACTGCAACACACACACACACACACACACACACACACACACACATGCAGCAAAACAGAAAAAGCCACAATTCTACTACTTCAAAGATGGCCCATCTTCCCGCTCCACTTTATCTTTTTAATCCTTCCCAGGCCTATCCCATTCCCAAGTTTATTTCCTGTGGCTCTCTCGACAGGCTGTGTAGGGACACCCTGGGCTCTCATGCCTTCACTGTCACTCAATGCCAGTCGACTTTGTTACAGTGACTACAGAAGATAGGTCAGGAGCACAGTTCCTGTTATAACCTGTAAAGATTAAAATTTCTCAGAACTTGCCACCTAAAATTAGTTGCTTGTCACTCATCAATTCAAAGGCAAAACCAAAGATAAGCCAAGTTAGTTTTCTTTGTGTAACATGTTTGTTTAGAACTTTTTGGTGCACAAAACACTTTCATAGGTTTTATCTCTTTGGATTCTTACCATAACTCTACAATGGGATGGTTTTATTATTTCCCTGTTATGGACAAAGAAACTGTCTCAGAAAGGAGAAATTACTGCCTTAGTTATTTATACAACCAAAACTAAAACCCATTTCTTTCATTCATTTAATCATTCAACAAATATGTATAGGTACTGAGGAGACAGCAAGGAACAAAACAGACAAAAAAAAAAAGTCCTTCCTACTGGAGGTTACAATACAGAAAGGAGAGACAGAGAATAAACTAAATAAGCTCTTATATAATATACTAGCAGGTGATAAATACCATGAAAATAATAAAGCAGGAAGAACTTTATATCTAAGTTTCCAGAGTGGAAGTGTCTTGCATTTTTAAATAGAGTAGAAAGAGAAAATACTCACAAGAAAATGACCCTGAAGGAAGTGAGTGAGGGCATCGTGCCCACCTCAGAAGGCAGACTTCCAGGAAGAAGGATCAAATGAGAGGCATTGAAACGAATGCTGGACTTTAAATAACAACGCTAAATGTAAGCAAATGAAGATGTTTGGCCAAATTATTACTTTGCTCAAGACCTTAAAGGTTAGGCCAGCTGCTATACCATCTATGACCTGCTGACCAAATCTGAGTCCCAACACTGAACTCTGAGAACCAACAGCTCCATTTCAAGGAGCAGTTCCTAAAGAGATAACAAAGACTCAACTCAAATACACTTTGCATCACAAAGAACTCCAGCCCAGTACTAATTTCAACCCAAATAGATACGTACAATATTTTAGTATTTAGAACAATCTACAAATTAACCTGTCAAAATAATCTATCTCATTTATAGGAATTCCATCTGCCTAATGAACATGCAAAGTTTGCAAGCTGTGCAGTGCTCAACGGGCACACACATTCTATTAGTAATTGTGGTCATTTAAGAATGAAGTAAATATTAATTTTGATTTCTATTATGCACATTTTATTTTCAAATGACTAGTAGGTTGTTGGGACTTAAGTGCTTATTAAGGTTTTAAAAATAATAAATTAGTACAAGAAACTTTTAGTCGTGTGTTTTGGCGGAGTGGTGTCACGAAACATTACAGAGATAAAAAAAAAAGAGAAAGCTGGGCATGGTGGCGCATGCTTATAATCCCAGTATATGGGAGGCTGAGACAGGAGGATCCCGGTTTATAGCCAGTCTCAGCTACTTAGTGAGGATCTCTGCAACTTAGTGAGACCCTGTATCAAAATAAAGAACAAAAAATAAGACTGGGGGTGTAGCTCAGAGGTAGAATGCCCCTGGGTTGAATCTCCAGTACACACACACACACACACACACAAAAAAAAAAAGACACCATAAACTGAGAAAGTTTGGGAGTCTCTGACATTATCACTTTGAGATGTATTTTCTTTATGTATAAAATGAATACACTACCTATTTTATAGAGCTGTTGCAAGAGAGGCAGAGTACATATAAAAGTGTCTGGTATAAAGACCATAGAAACTCCATAAATTTTAATTCTCTATCTTCATGAGTAATTGATTGAACTTTTCACTTTTGCAATATTATTATATGAACACATTTTTCTTTGCTATTTTATGTACATTACCACTTTCTTACATAATATAAAAATAATCTGGTTCAGCTATTCAGTCACACCTTGAAGAGATGGTCATAATTATAATCCCAAACCATAGGAAAAACTAAAACATTTTATGAGTTATCAAACATAAAGCATAATATGTCCTGTATAATTTTAATATTGAGAAGACTCTGAAAATGGGCAATTCCTATGGCATGTGTAGAAGTGCTATTAAACAGAATGCTTGGTTAAATAGAATGTTCTCTTTTCCTGAAAATTCATTTGTAACTAAATACAAATTCATGCCATTTTCATTACATTCCTGAACTATACAGCTATGGCAGATGATTTCAGGATGTGTGAAATTGCTACATCAATGTCTTTTCAGTTTCTGTAGGGTAAGGTCCAGGGAAAGCCTTCTGAATACAAAACAGCAGGCTACAGCTCTAGTCCCGCCTCAGTGAATAACTTCAAATCATTTGACCCCTCCAAGTATCAACATATTTTCTCTAAATTGACAGTATCAGTCCTGCTCCACCAGCAGTAAAGGATACAAACCAAAAATAATTTTTCTGGTTACTTACAGCTTATATTTTATTAGGATGGTGCAATGAGAAGATAAAACTATAACACTTGGAAAAACTAGGAAGCAATGTAAGACCATATGTCATCAGAGGATAAATAAGCAATTTTTCTATTACTAGATTAAATATAATTGACCCCAGTATATAAGTTTTATTAGCAGCATTACTGAAACAACCAATGAACAATCTTAAGCAAATTATGTGACTTTGTAAAGTCTTAGTCTCTCAGCTATCAAATGAAAATTTTAATGGCACTTTATAGGACTGTTGTAAAAGTTGAGTTAATTAATCTGTTAAGCAATGTAACACAGTGTATGGAATCAGGTTTAGATCACCCACCTCAATGAGATACTAAGAAGCACACTGCTGGTTCTTTTGGAGACTGTGACAAAAGTTGAACACCAAAGTTCATTTAATCTTAGAACAATTTGTAGAGTATCTATAATTATCTCCATTTTACCAGTGAGGTAGCTGAGGATTAACTAACCTGTCCTAGATGGTGAGGGGCAGCAGCCAGAATGATGGGAAGCGTCATTCAGGTTGCACAATGCAGACAGTTTACCTCAGATGGTAGATGTTCACTGTAAGACAATGAAATTACAGGAAAAACTAACCCAGCAATAGTAGAGGAAGCATTTCATGAGAACTGGCATGTCTATCTGGATACCTTAGCAACTTTAGAAAACCAACTTTTTAAGTTATTTTAATGGTATGTTATAATTACACATAATAGTTTGATTTGTTGTTACATATTTATATATGCACATAGCATAACTTGGTCAATTTCATCCCTCAATACCTCTCATTTCCCTCCCCTGCTTTGTCTCCCTGGTCCCCTTCCTCTTCTCTCCGGGTCTTCATTTTATTTTTATGAGATTCACCCTCCCCACTTTTTCCCTTTTTTTCTTTCTAGTTTCCATTTATGAAAGAAAACAAAAGACCCTTGGTTTTCTGACTCTGGCTTATTTCATTTAACCTAATTCTCTCAAGTTCCATTCATTTTTCTGCAAGTGAGATTATTTTATTCTTCTTTATGTCTGAATAAAACTTCTCTGTGTATACATACCACATTTTCTTTATCCATTCATTTGTTGATGGACACCAAGACTGGTTATACAAATTGGCTATTGTAAATTGTGCTGCTATAAACATGGGTATGCATGTATCACCATAGTGTGTCGACTTTCATTCTTTTGGATAAATACCTAGGAGTAGTTATAGCTGGGTCATATTGTGGTTCCATTCCTAGTCTTTTGAGGAACCTCCAAAGTGATTTCCATGAGAAAACCAATTTCTTGACTTGGCTTCTCTGTTTATGCTTCTTCTTGTAAGACTACATATTTATCTACACCCACTCCCAGATCTGAGTCTTGTCTTAATCAGACTCCCCAGTAGAGAGAATGATGCTCCTGAGAGCATTTTTCTAGGCAGAGTTCTACCAGCTACTTCATGTGATAGTTTCCAATCTTGATCATTAATTAGAACCACCCAGACAGCTTTTAAAACATGTCAATCTGGACAAATTAAATCAGAATCTCTGGGGACAGGCATGCAGATTCAAATATCAGCAAGGTTAATTACTTCTATGTACACTTAATATGCAGCCAGGGTTGAGATCCGCCAGCTCTTAATGGGTGCCTTTGAGTCAAGAGCTGACTTCTAGCCCAGTGAGGTATACCTTATGTCCTTATGCCGCACTTCCTCTGAAGGAAATATGACTGGGATTTTAGTGTTTTGTGGTGTGCAGTGAAGAATTAACTTTGCCCAAAGAGAGGTCTGGCCTTTCCCCTCAGCTCATGGGAGGTAACTACTATCCCTTTGGAATATTGTACCTGGTAACAGTATAGTATTTTCGTTTACTTTGTCTTAAGGTACATGATACCAGCTTGGCTTCTGGAGAGGCTAGCAACTAAAGCCAGCCAGGTGGGTGGTCACACATGCCTATGCAATCGAACCCCAAACAAGTTCCAAACAGTGAACAAACTTTGGAAATCAACACTGAGGTAAGCTTCCCTAGTTGGCAATACTCTGTGCATGTTGTCACACTTTGATTCTAGGAAAAATTGGTGCTGTTCACCAAGGCTCTACTGGGAAAGATAACTGGAAGCTCTTGCCTGGAACTGCCCTGGACCTTGCTCTATGCACCTCTTCTTTTGGTTTAATCTAATCTATATCCTTTGCTACAATAAACTGTAAGCATGGATATCACAGATTTGCTGAGTCCTGGGAGTCCTTCTAATGAGTTATTGTATCTAAGGGTGGCCATGGAGAACTCAGAGCAAGCAGGTCATGTTAGAAGGGAAGGTGATCTTAGGGACCACCTGAACTTTGCATGTGGCCTATTCAGTTCATCCAACTCAGATGTTCTCCTCTGTGAAGAACCTAACATCCACAGTTCTGGATAATTCCCCATCTGGGTCATAGCAGCACCCTCTCTCATGTCACCATGACTTTGTACCACCATGACTTTGTACTAGTGGTTTTCTCACTAGGGAAACCAGTATGGAGGTTCCTCAAAAGACTAGGAATGGAACCACCATATGACCCACCTATACCACTCCTAGGTATTTATCCAAAAGAATTAGTCGGCACACTATGGAGACACAGGCATACCATGTTTATAATTCACTTTGTTTCCCTCCTCTTGGAATGCCTTTACTCATCTTCTTCATTGACTCACTCCTCATTCAACATAACTTGTCGCAAGTGTCACTTGATTCCAGAAATCTCTAAATCCATCTGGATTACATTAGCCCTTCATGTTCTCATGGGACCTTATACCTCTATTTAACATCCTTGAGTCCTAGTGGAACACTTAACACTGAAACTTGTTCTTTTTCTTTCCATTTTATATATCCTGAGAGGACTTGGGCCAAGCTCCAATTTTAATTGCAACAGGACTGCAGTGTTTCATGCTCATTTTGTTTCCATGTTCATTTCTGCTGTGTTGCCTGCTTGATGTAATAAGGTCGTGGACATTGTGTTGTTATGTTCGAGTTTTATTATTGTGGAGGTATTATTAGAAAGCCAAAAATAGACACAACCAAGAGAAGGAATTAGAATCGAAACAAAAGGAGAAAAGCATGCAAAATATAGTATTAGTTCAAAGTGGAGGAAAAGGAAAGAGATTGACAAGAAAGTTGAGAAATACAATGATAGCCAAAAAGTGGTGGGGGCCAAAGAATCTACAGTAAGAATCATTGTATAAAAATGATTATTCTTCTTACAAGAAAATGAGTAGATATAAGTGAGAATTTAGTAAACAGAGAAAGAATTGACGGTTTTCTCCACATACCGGCAGTAGGTTTACTGCTTTAAAAGATGGCACACATTGCACTTCTCTTTTATATGTTTTTGATATACATGGTTATTTTCAGCAACATGAGCCACTGACAACAGGATTCAACTGAAAAATTATCTGTTTACAGATTGTGAGCTTCAGGAAGGAGGCAGGGACTTTTATCTCTGCATCCCTGGCACACAGCACAGGCCTGGCTTGTGTTTGTTAAATAAATGGATGCCCTACCAATAAAAGAGGAACCTCAAAGAAACCTCTGTTCTGACACCAGGTTAAAATTATGGGCCCCACTGGAACTGGCTAGAATGAGGGAGAATAATCTGCGGCTGTGGTGCCCGAATTTCAGCCCTTGCTCCAGTTTCTTTCAGTGATTAAATTGTCATTGATTTCTCTGCCAAAAAAAATACCTATAACAGTTTATCCCATTGCTAAATTAGTTCCACATTCTTAGTTTTTGCAATTATATTTTCCTCATTTATCTCTGGTAAAAATGTCCATTTATTAAATGTGATAAGAATGGGTAATAATTGGTTTGCTTTAGTAACATGCTAAATTGACAAAATAGAAAATTCACAACACTATGGTAATTCAAAATAAAAGTAAGGGCAAATATTACTGATGTGTGAAATTTAAAAGTCTGAGCATCACATGTGAAAGCTAAAAGATTGCTCTTATAGAATTACAGAGTAAAACAATCATCACCAAAGTCTAGAAAAGGGATGGGGGATACAGAGAGGTTGGATAATAGGTACCAACATGGAGTTAGAAAGGAGGAATAACATAGGTTAACTATAGCTTACAATTGATTATATATTTCAAAATAGCTAGAAGATAAACATGCTCCCAACACAAACAAATGATAAATGCTTGAGGTGATGGAAATGCTATCTACCCAGATTTGATCATTATACATTGTATGCATGTACCAAGTTAACACACTGTACCCCATAAATATGTACAATTATTATGTATCAATTAAAATGTCTTAAAATGTTTTTAAAAGTCTAAGCATGTCCAGAAAATGCTAGAGAGGCCTCAGAAGATGAGGACATTTTGTGGCCCACAAGCAGAGGGGCTGTGCCACCATCATGCCTCCCAGTGACCAGAAGAGCAGTTACAGGAGCACGCCTGGATGACAGGAAATGCCGCTGGCTTTGTCCACGGACTCTTAGAGTCAATACCTGCACGATAATGTTCTTCATGCAGGGAGGATTTTGAGATGGGGAAATGTTTGTGGAACACTGAGATTCTAACCCCCTATAGGATTTTACATCATTATAAATCACTTGTTATAGAAACTATTTTTTGCTCTTATCAAAATGACATTCTGATACATTAGAATTGCATACCTGCAAGTTTAAGAGAGTTTCATATCTCTCAGCTTCCACAGAATTTTGTGATTTGGGGATTTGGGATGGGAATTAAGCTAATTTCAGAGTCCTATAAAATAAAGAAGAGGTTACTAACCAAAAAAAAGTATTTATTTATTGAAAACATTGTAATTGAGTGAGTTCTATTTGAGGCTCTGGGAAAATATTAACATATTTTTACATTAATATGAATTTTTTTGTGGTTCTGAGGATTGAACCCAGGGGCGTGTTACCTCTGAGCTACACCCCCGGCCCCTATTTTTTTTTATACTTTATTTTGAAACCAGGTCTCACGAAGTTGCGGAGGGCCTCACTAAGTAGCTGAGGCTGGCCGCGAACCCAGATCCTCCGGTCTCTGCCTCTCAAGTACTAGGAATACAAGCATGCACCACCACGCCCGGCTCATTAATATGAATTTTAATTATTTGATTTTTAAAATTTTGAATGAAGCTGGGAGTGGTGGCACACTCTTGTAATCCCAGTACTTGGGAGGCTGAGACAGGAGGATCGCAGGTTCGTGGCCAGCCTCAGCTACTTAGTGAGGCCCTACGCAACTTAGTGAAACCTGTTTAAAAAATAAAGAATAAAAAAAAATAGGGCTGGGGGTGTAGCTCAGAGGTAGAATGCCCCTGGGTTCAATCCCCAGTACCACAAAAAAAGGGTTTTTTTAATGATTTCTCAAATAGCCATTCAATCTTTACTTACTGGTTTTAAATGTCTGATTGAGATCCATTTTCCATAAAATTTTTCAATTTTGATAACAGCATCTAGAAATTTATCAAGATATATGTGTGATACTATTATAAAAATATTATAAATTGGCACTTTCCTCTAGGGACAAAGTTATCTTCTATTGTTATCGCCCATCCAAATTGGGTCATGCTGAACTAAAATAGGAAGACCTAAGATTTGAAAATGTATTTTACACAGTTCTTAAAACAAGAAATAGAGGCTAGCATGCTACAAAATTGAAGATTTTATAAGCTACAAATTTTTTCATGTCCTTAGAAAAACATGAATGGTAATAAATGGTAACAAACCCTTATGTTTTTCAGACCCTTGTCTTATTTAGTATTAGGAATTTAGATCCACAAAGTTACATACACAGAAATATTATTTTCTTCACTTTCCTGAAATTCAGTTTCTGCTCTGAGCACCATGTCACTGAAATGGCAAAACTTAATTTTAGCAAATTTACGTTCTCAATCTCTATTTTTCTGGGACTCTAAATCCTGGGTTTTTCCATACTGCTAGAGGGTTAGGGGAATGTATTTTGTTCTCAATTCATGATTCTGCAGATATGCACTAAGCTGCATAGCCATCAGCCCATCCAATCATCAGCCCAAACAGACATTGCTGAGACAACTCTCATTCCTGTCTGCACAGCCCTTTTAAATCCAAAACTTCTGTCTGCTTCTGCATATTACTCTTAGTGACCCAGGAATCCTCTCTGCAAGGCTCTCTGTGCTCAGATGCATCAAGCAGCCATCCCCTCTCTAAAGCTTGGCCACATCCCAAAACTCTAAGCCTAAACATTGGAAGAAGACCTTCCTATCTTAGGTTCTGCAAACCTCTCATAGCTCTCCTCCTCTGTAGGGCAATATCTCAGAAGCAGGGATACTTCCCTTTCTCTGTTACCCCAAAACCAACAGCTCTTTCAAACCTGGGTATTTCCAGTTGAAGCCCTCCCCTGCCCCTTTACTTTGAGAGTAGAGGAATCACTTTCTCTATCAAATGTTTTTGCTTCACAGAATATAATCTGCTCAGTGGAGCTGAACCTATTGAAAACACGAAAGCCAAAAACTCCCATCCTTTTTTGCTCTCCAACTTATCACAGTCTCCTAAGAGGAAGTATCAGGAGGAAAGATATCAGGTAATATTTTTTATTATAGTCTATCATGTTCTTTAATCATCAAGTATTTCACAACCATTCAAAATAATTTTTTCTAGTTCTGGTCATCATTATAAAAATAATGAAGAATTATTCTTTCTCCCTTTGAGTGTTGTCATACTGATTGATCTCCAATGGGAATTTTTTAAACTTGATTATTTGTGAGAATACAGCAAGATGTTGTTTATTCAAACATTTATATAATTCCTGAGGATTTGAAAGTATTTAACTTCTATATAATTAAGTTCATGATGGTAGGCAAGAAGAGTACAGCAATAACACTGAAGAAAAAATGAGGTTTCTGATTCAGTCTGAAATTTACATCATGGGAATTACAGTTCATGCATATTCTTTGGCTTTGCTAATTTATAATGCATTCACTTAATAGTGGAAATAGCCTCAAGAGAGAAGTGCATATTTTTATGACTTTCCAGGATAAGATTTGAAAATCTAATTAATGGTTTCATTAATAAACTACAGAATGTTAGAGACTGGGTAACTCTTTTCCAGATATGCAAATGCCCTGTCTCAGACAAGAATTGAGGTTTAAGCATGTTTGAAATCTTTTATTTTTTTAAAGAGTGGATTAGAAAGAAAGGAGGCTACTGAGTATGAGACAGAACCACTACTTAAATTAAAAAGCAAGTGATTGTTTTGATACCTTCTCTAAATCCCTGTGGTTCTAAGCCCTAGCTGCAAATTAGAAACACCAGAAAAAAAGAGAAATGTAAATGTCCATGTCTTGGATCCACCTGTAGAGATTCTGACTAATCAATATGGGGTGAGGCATTAAAAACCAAAACTCCACTAAAGATCATTTAAAATGTGTCGCCAGTGTTGAGCACTCGGGTCTGTCTCATGAGGTCAGGGAGGAACTAAACACAAGGAGGAAAGGTATACAATGAGTTTCCCAAATGAATAAGAGAGACTATCCTGAGCAAGTTATTACCAAGCCAAACAGTCTTTCATAATGTAAAAATAAATAAATAAATGTCCTTTCTGTAGGGCCTACACAGAGATGACAGGAATGGATTATATTAACTTTAGAAATCAGATCGTGCCATCCTAAGTCCAAGCCACCTGTTATCTCCTCCCCGGAGGGAGGGAGCGGGAAGCCAGGGTGCTGACCTGAGCTGTGGTCACAGAAGGCTGAGCTAGATCTGACAGATGCCAAAGCTGTCCCAGGAATTGCGGACTCTGAGAGCCTGGTGAAGCAAGATGTAGTGATAGTTCCAAAAGGAAAAGAAAACTGGGACCAGAAATAATGAAAAAACAAGAGTACAAAGTGTCCCTGTGTTCCAACTTGATACAGATAGATTAGAAAACTAGCTAGTGCCCTTGACTCTTTGACTATGACTTCCAAATATCTTTTGCCTCCTTTGGACTTTGGAAATGTTAGATTGAGTTTGGGGCACTTGCTTACTTACTTACAAGAATTCTACCATGGAATGAAATCTCTCTGGCCCCAATCTGTGTGAGGTTAGGGAAATAACTCCTGGCTAGATGGGTGGATCTGGGGCCATCTCACTGCTGCTGAGAGACCTAAGTCTCCTTCCAGGTTTCATGTGAGAACAGACTTCAATAACAGAAAAACATGAAATGTGAGTTCGGGTTACATTACTTTTACCTTGTCAGTATCATGATATCCTCAAGTCAGTATGTAATTTTGAAAAGCACAGGACTAAAAGGCCAAGCTGACATATACTGGGCTCAAAAGAAAAGAAACCCAAACATTTACATTTCCTAATAAAGCCATCCTTCCTCCCATTCAGCAACATGTGCCAGGGCACTGACGCTGTAACTGCCTGTGTGTGAGAAAAACAGAGAGAAGACAAGGAATTAGGAAGGTTTGCGAGGATAAAGTTCAAACAATGCCTAAGATCAAAGACGAAAGCAAAGAGAAAGAAAAGGCACCTCTTAACATGACGCCGACAAAGCAGAACAAGTTTGGGGGCCTGCTCACCGCTGCCTTTAATTTTTTTATTTAAATAATTTTTATTTTTTTATTTTTTTGGCAGTACCAGGGATTGAACCTGAGCTACACCCCCAGCCCTATTTTTTATTCTTTATTTTGAAACAGGGTCTAAGTTACGGAGGGCTTCACTAAGTAGCTGAGGCTGGCCGCGAACCCAGATCCTCCAGTCTCAGCCTCCCAAGCACTGGGATTACAAGCGTGTGCCACCACACCTGGCTCACTGCTGCCTTTAAAACCTGCCGGGCACCAGCATCCAGCAGCCATGTAAGGGGACTGAAAAATCAGACTCCAACTTGAACCTAAGTCTGGTTCCCTCCCATGAGTGTCTAAACCGCAAAGCACATTTCAACACCAGAGAGCTACGCCTTCACCTTACTCCAAAACAGAAAATGTAAATAGCGCCTCGGAGTTCTAGATAAAGCTTTTTTGAAACCTAGAAGAGCACCCATGAAATTCAATTGCAGAGGAAGGTCAGAGAGAAATTTTAAGACATACAAAATATTCCATCAAGCAAAGGTCACCTGAATTTTTTAAAGAAAACAAGCTAAAGAGTATATAAAAATTGCTATTCGTAATTTTTAAAAGTCATCAGTTTGGTCTGGTGCTTATAAAAATTCTAATTATTTCAAACACAAATACCTGTTGAATATATTAAACTAATTTTAGAGTTTGTGATATTAATCCTTGCACTGGTGTAAAGATAAATATGGTTGCCTTCATTCTGATATGTATATAAAAATTTAGCAACAACCTGTAACCTCAGATGTAATAAAAATGTTTCCTAATATACAGTGGCTTTTAAGCAAAGAAATGACCATGAGGGACCGATGCTTCAGTTTTGACAATATAACCTCTTTCAAGCGAATCATTAAGTCACCTTCAGTGCACTGAGATCTCTGTTAAGAGAGAGCTCATTTAAACTTGCTTTCCAAGGTTGTGTAACATTCATTTTATCTAAGGAGAAATATTGTTCACACATGATATTATAATTATGTCTATTTGCTGTGCTCAGTTAAAAATTTCCCAGACACCTGCAGCTAAAAGTTAAAAATAATTCATAATTTTTGTTATATGATTTTCAACTTGGTGCTGCTTTCTACAAAGAAAGAAAAATGTATATTTAGACAGTTTGCTTTATTTTTCTCTTCTCAGTACTAGGGATTGAACCCAGGGACAATCTACCTCCTAGCTACAACCTCAGCCCTTTTTTTATTTTGAAATATGGTTTCACTAAGTTGCTGAGGACCTCTCTAAATTGCTGAGGATGGCCTCGAACCTGCAATCCTCCTGTCTCAGCCTCCCAAGTACTGGGATCACAGGTATAGTTTGCTTTTGCTGTCCTGGAAGTGGAATCCCAGTGCCCTAGAAGCATTGACTGACTTCAGAGAACTTTACTTTTAGAAGCATCTTACTTCTCTTTGACATAAATCTGATTACCGGTTACCAGTATATCTAATTTCCATTTTAAGAAGTAAACAGATGTGAGGTAAGCAGTCTCTGAGCAGAGGGAGAGAATCTGTTAGGCTCCAAGGGAATCCAGCAGAGAAGTTAGAGAGGACTTTCTGGAAAAGGAAATGCCTTCAAGTAATTTTCATCAAATCTAAGACTAAATATATTTCTACATCTTTAAAACTGGTATAGATCTCATAATTGATTTGCTTAAAAAGCCTAGTTTTAACTAGAGTTCCTTATTCTTTCATTGTAGTATGTACATAAAATAATGATCTGAAAATTAACACCACATTAGAATGGATGAAATATGGAAGCAAAGTCTGAAGAACAAAAAAGCTGAACTTGCAGTAACATTCATCATAAAGAACCCAAGAAAGTATACGGTACAATACTATTGTGTAGTTTTATTAATAGTCTTAGAATAAGCTGAGAAAATGCATACAACTAATGTTCTGAGACATGGCAGTAATTTTCAATTTTCGTAGTGTATTGTTTTTTTTAATTATTTAACACATATATGTAATTTTATACAATGGGATAATGTTGAATGCTTCTGTTTGACTTTGGTCTTTTTACAGTATTTATTCTCATTTTCTTGGCTGTCTATGGCAGATACAACTTACTTTTGATCCCCCAACCCCCGTCAATGATCCATGTTTTCATAATATTCTGTCCTTGGGTGGTGGGACCTGCAACTTTCTTCTAACCAATAGATTATAGCAAAAGTGATAGGATAGAATGTCACTCTAATGATTATTACATTTTATTTTATAAGACTCCATGTCAACCGATACAGCAGTAGAAGACTTTCCTGCTGGCCTTGAAGAAGCAAACATCCATATTATGACTACTGCCTATGAAAAATCCCTTGTGACAAGATATTGTAAGTGGCTTCTACCCAATGGCCAATGAAAGGCCAGGGCCCTCAGCCATGCAGCTGCAAGAAAATGAACCCTACCCACAACGGTGTGAACCTGGAAAAGGATCCTGAGCTGTCCTGCCAGCTCCTGTGTAAACTTAATGGGATCCTGCCTGGGGACAGCTGAACTGTGCTTAGACTCCTGACCAACAGAAATGGTGAGAATATGTGTATGTTATTTTAAGCTTCTAAATTGATGCTAATTTGTTAGATGAAAAAACATGCATTCTCTTTCTTCTTTTTCTTCCTCCCCTTAGCCCACAGTATCACCATCACCACTGCCACCCAGCTAGCACAGATGACAAACTTTCTTTGATTATAAAATTATAAATATTTATAAAATACATATACATTTATAGTGGAGGGAATCTTACCTATATTTCAAAACTGGAATATATTACATCATCAGCATCTTGCCGTTCTCACTCAACAAACCCTCATGGAAATCCCTCCAAATTACCCTAGTATGGTTCTAGTGCAGTTTTTGTAATGTCTACAAAATATTCCATGGTCTAAATGTGCTATGGTGGGTATTGTCTTTGTTTCTAGTTCTTTGCCACTATGATTAATGTTACAACCAATGTTCTATATATAGTCTGCATTGGTGCTGTTATTTCAAATGGTTAGATTTCTAAGTGTGGGACTGCTAGATCAAAGTGTACTATATATTTGTTTCTTCTACTAGACATTTCTAGATTTCTTTCCAAAACAGACACAGTAATTTACATTTTTGTTTGTTACATCCTGAAAGTACCTTTGCCTGTTCATCATGCCTCTGCAGAAAGTGGTGTTTTCCTTCTTTTTAGTTTTGGCCAGTCTGAAAGGTATGCAGATGTTAGTTTAATTTGCGTTTACTTGCCTATAAGGAGTCTGATCTTTTTTGGATTAGTTCTTCTAAAATTTGCCTATTTTATCCTTTGCCCACTTTTTATTGGATCGTCTCCATGTCGATTTGTTAAGGTCTCTTTGTGAATTATAGATATTAACCTTCAGTCTGTATTCCGCATGCAAATATTTTTTATAAGTCTATTGTTTTGTCTGTTCACATACAAAAAACTAAGGGTCTTCCTTCCCTCCTAGTTTGTCCATGTGGTCTCCTAGATTTTCTTGTACATGTTTGTTATTTTGTTGTTACACTTAATTTTTACCCATCCAAGAGTTGTGTATATGATATAAGGCAGTGATACAGTTTTATTTACTTCCTGATGGATAGCCAATTGGGCTAACACCATATGTTGTAAAAACCACCATTTTCCCAATGAGTTAAAATACTGCTTTGGCTCTATGTTAAATTTTCATCCATACTAGGATCTATTTTCAGATTCTGGACTGCTTTCCACTGCTCTCTTCTGATGCCAATGCCACAGTGATTCGAATACAGTAAACTACAGCATGTTCACGTCTGGTAAGGCAAATGCTTCTCTATTTTTCTGTTTTGAAAATGTCTCAACTTATCTCAGGCATTAATTATTTTCTAAAAAAATTTAAAACACTTCGTCAGATTGAAAAAATAGCTTCTTGGGAATTCTCACTGAAAATGAATTTCACCAGGTATAGTGGCACACTCCTGACTGAGATAGAAGGATTGCAGGTTTGAGGCCAGTCTCAGCAACTTAGCCAGACCCTGTTTCAGAACAAAAAATAAAAGGATTGGGGATGTAGTCCAGAGATAGAATGCCCCTGGGTTCAAACCCCAGTACCAAAAAAAAAAGAAAAGGAAGAAAGAAATAATTTCTTTTTTATATTAACATTAGAAGATTAGAAGATTCCTATTTTCATATTGTTAATTCTTTTCATTCCAAAATTTATTCCATTCCCTTATTAATGTCCCATGTTTTTTCATCTTTTTCTTCTTCCTCTTCTTCCTATTCTTCTTATTCTAATTCTAATTCTTCTCCTTCTTTTGGTGCTGGGGACTGAACCCAGGGGCATTTTACCTCAGAGCTGTAACCCCAGCCCTTTTTATTTTTTCTTTTGAAACAAAGTCTCGCTAAGTTGCCAAGGCTGACCTTGAACCTGTGATCTTCCTATCTCAGCCTCCCAAGTACTGGGATTACAGGTGTGTACCACCGTGCTTGGCTTCATGTTATGTTCTTCAATACAAATTGAGTCCAGCACCAGTTTACTTCTTGGGACTCTTACATCCAAGACTCACTAGAACACAGACATCATAGGCTAAACACATTTTTCCTTTTCTCTTTTCACCTCCATTTCCTTCTTTCTCATTCATACTTATTAATGAAAACTTGGATCCTGTCTTGGAGCTTTTCATAAGATAAGATAGATAGAGATAGAGATAAGGAGAAAAATTATTGACTCACAAACTTATAGAAGTCAAAAAGTCCAATAATCTGCTGTCTACAAGCTGGTGACCCAGGAAAGCTAGGGGTGTAGTTTGAGGTCTTGACAGCTGGAGAACCAATGGTGTAGATTCCAAGTCTGAAAGTCAGAAGACCAGGAGCACCAAGAGTCATAGAAGATTGATGTCCCACCTAAAGCTTCAGGCAGGAGGCGGGCAAAGCCAACCACTCTCTGCCTTTTTGTTGTGTTCAGGTTCTCAATGGACAAGAGATACTTTGATGGCAGCCCACACTGGAGAAGACCCTCTCTTGACTCAGTTCACCAATTCAAATGCTAATCTCTTCAGGAAACACCCTCTCACACACCCAGAAATAATTTTTAACCAGCTACTTAGCATCCTAGGACCCAGTAAACTGGACCCATAAAGTTAATCATCATGGGTTTATACAGCTGCAAAGCACTCACACGTTATGAGGTACCATGGATTTTGAGATTACTCTTTTTTTTTTTTTTTTTTTGCGGTACCGGGTATTGAACCCAGGGGCGTTCTACCTC
>PVJS01044748.1:0-16528 GCA_004027185.1 Glis glis
TGTTTCAAAATAAAGAATAAAAAATAGGGCTGGGGGTGTAGCTCAGAGGTAGAATGCCCCTGGGATCCATCCCCAGTACCACAAAAATAAATAAATAAATAAATAAATAAATAAATAAATAAATAAAATTTAAAAAATGGGGCTGGGGGTGTAGCTCAGAGGTAGAATGCCCCTTGGTTCAGTCCCCAGTTCCACACACACACAAAATATATATATGTATATATATATATATATATATATAATACACAATAAAGATTAAAAATGTTGTCACCAAACTGTTGAATATAGGGACATTGAGATACCACAATACTGTTATTGGATCAGAATGTCTTCACTGCAATACACATTCAGCTTACTTTCTTCTTCTACTCCAGACACACACATTCACTTCCCCTGCATCTTAAGAGACATCAACTGCCATTACCTGTCGGGAGCCTTCTTAATCATCAGCTCTGATGTCACCTGGGTCCGGCTTGGGAGGGGCTCAAAGTGCCAACCCAAGTGGAAATTTGTTTGCACACAAGCAAGTTTCCAAGAACTAAATGGACCTATAAGCAGGTGGACCCTGATGGCAACCTCCTTATTTCCCAGAATTGTTTACCCTTACCTTCCCTGATTCATCTGTGACTGCCTTGTTTTTCCGTGACTCACCCCATGACTGCTTCGCTGGCTCCTGTGTTTTATCATTTTTACAGTGTTTTGGTTAAAACCCTCAATAAAAGAAAGATGCTGGTTGAAGGAGAGCATGAGATCTCTGTCTCCTCCCCAGCCACCCTATACTGCCAATAATCATTCTGACTCTGAGTTATTCATGTGCAACATCTGATCCATGAACACCACCCACAACAGTCACCTCAAATTCAACTACCTGGGATCCAGCCTCATATTGTACCTCACACTTCCTGAGGTTTAAACATAATGAGGGAATAGATTACCAGCTCTACTAGAACGTATGACAACATTTACTCATATATACAAATGTGCGTACTATACATGCTCAGATTAACTTAAGTAGATACCTTTTTCATAATTTATTTAAAATATGTACATATTAGTATTTAATACAAATGGATATAGTTTCCTTGATAGCTATTAAAAGGAAATAAAGAAAATAGAAACCTGCTATCAAGATCTTTAAATTTTTAATGGGACTCTTCCTTTAGCCTCATGTGACTCTAGGTAATTCTTTTAATTTAATAAAGACATTGCTTTCTTTTAATTTGCAAAGTATCCCTAAATTTTCTAATATTTACTTAATATGCATTTGTTCATGAATTTAAATGTTTATTCTGTCCAAGCCCTTCTCCCTCCCACAATTCATATGGTATTACACTTTCATGTATTCTTTTCAAAGGAGGGGCATCTTCTAATTTCTATTTTTTTTCCATTGAGAAAATTTTGATCACTGACTAATAATTGGTGTTCAATGAATAGAGATGTGATTTGATTTGTGCTAGCATTTTCTTAAGATATGACTCTCAAAGTAAAAATATTGTCATTTAGAGCATAATCTCACTAGCATATATACATATAATATATATGCATATAAATGTGCACACATCTATGTATATATATGTACACATATATACTTGTATATATCTACATCTATCTATTTTATCAATATGTTTGTATGTTAATGAGAGACATCAAGAAAGAGGCTAATTTCTGGCTAATTTCAGATTTATTTTTATAAGACTTTGGGTATTAACATAAACTATTGTCTATAACTTACATTTTCTTCATTAAATTGCACTCTGAGAAATTCGGAATATAAGTTCCAGAATCAGAGAAGAAAGAACAAGTATTACGTTTTCACAGTAACCCAGAGATAAAGTACGGCTTGCCAGAATCAAGAGGGTTAAAATACAAATAGATGAGAAATAACATCTATGACCAAAAGAGTTTGGTTAACAAAATCTAATTCTGAACAGAGCATCACTGCAAGTTATAGCTAAGATTCCAGAAAAATTTTTTGCTACAATGCTTCTAGGATATTAAAGTATGCTTTTAAATATTATTGAGTTTTCCTGTAGTCAAACTAAATGTTCGCTTATAATATAAAGGTTAAACAGCATATTCTTAGGAAACGCAAAAAGAACAAGTATTCTTTCATACCCAAGAAAAAGTATTATTCAAATGAAAACATGCACATTTATATAGTGCTCCAATATTCTATGGTTTTGACAGTTCCTCATCTAGTTTATACGTGTGTTTTTTTTCTGTTTGGTTTCATCATATACTTTTGAAATAAAAGTCCAATGTTATACAATATTTTCTTATATCCTATATCAAAGATTAATTTTCTTCAGGAAATATTTTTGTTACCTATTTTCTTTACTCTTAATACCTAGCATTTTTTGAAATCATAAGGAAAAACTTTCACATGCATCACTTTGGTATAGTATTGATCTCCCTCTGGAACCACTGGTATTAAAAATGAATACATGGAAGAGGATAGAGAGAAAAACTTATATTATATGACATTTGACTCAGAAAAAAATAAATATAATTAAGGTTATATTTAAGAATTCAGTCAAATAGTATAAAACAGAGCTCAAATAAGAATTTCCTAGTGATTTATTCATAATAATTTATTTTCCATTGGGCATGATTTTAAATAGAATTAACATCCTCTACACCATATATTTTGAGCAGGAGTGAGTTCAAATAAATACAAAGTACTTACAAATGAGTTTTAAACAAATCATTGAAGGACAATTATCTCTTAGACCCATAGTCATAATTAAATATTCATGTCTTTTCTCCTACATCTTCCAATTTCATGTAAAATATGTCTTTCTGAAGTGTGGGAAGTGAGCTGTTCTCAGTGTGAAGTTCACATAACTTCCTTTATTTCAAGAAGGAGAAATTAAAATGAATAGGGTTGGAAACATGACATTGAAGCTGAGAGACAGGAGTCTCTAAAGTTGAGAAATTCAGGTGGCATAATGTCTCAATGCATTAACTTCAGAATAATTCAACCTACGTGATGGTAGCTATAGCAAAATTTATGCTAGCTCCCAATAGATAAAAGGTTATGTTGAAAAAAAGAAAAAAAAACAAATGCTTCTAAGGGGAAAGCTTAATTTTCTATATTATATCATGCAGATACATTATAAATTTGGTTCTGAATACACTTAAATAAATACACTTAAGTGTATTCCTTTAATTAGAAACAATTTTCTAATATAACTAATTATCTCAAGTAAATATAATCCAACATTAAACTATTTTTACACCCACATAAAAACATTTTTGCTCTCTCACACTTACACAAACACACACCTATACCTCCGATAAAATGCAAGCAGATGACTGCTCACATACATATTGGAGCATACATATAAACACAAACATACATCCTAAGGAATTTTGTTTTATTAGATAAACACATAATATATTAACAGGAAAGGAAAATCTCATATTTGGTAGTAAAGACTATAATCAATTTATTACCAAATAATTTATGAGTACTAGTATTTGAGATATTTGAACATCTTATTTGAAAATATTTTCTTTATTCAGATTTATGATGCTAAAAATTGATATAAAGCCGGGCGTGGTGGCACACGCTTGTAATTCCAGTACTTGGGAGGCTGAGACAGGAGAATTGCAGATTCGTGGCCAGCCTCAGCTATTTAGGCCCTCTGCAACTTAGTGAGACCCTGTTTCAAAATAAAGAATTAAAAAAATAGGACTGGGGGTGTAGCTTGGAGGTAGAATGCCCCTGGTTCAATCCCCAGCACCACAAAAAAAAATTGATATAGAATTAAATTAAATTGCCAGGTGTGGTGCGCACGCTTGTAATCCCAGTACTTTGGGAGGCAGAGACCAGAGGATCCGGGTTCGTGGCCAGCCTCAGCTCTCTCTCTCTCTCTCTCTGTCTCTCTCTCTCTCTCTCTCCCTGTCTCTCTCTCTCTCTACTTAGTGAGGCCCTCCACAACTTCATGAGACCCGGTTTCAAAATAAAGTATAAAAAATAGGGCCGGGGGTATAGCACGGAGGTAGAACGCCCCTGGGTTCAATCCCCGATACCACACACACAAAAAAGAGAATTAAATTAAAATGTGCATTCTAATCATCAAATGAGAAAGATATGTTAATTTAGTTTTTAAAAATTATACATAATCATGCAACAAACAATTGTAATTAGTATTTGATTAAAATGATATTGTTATATCTATAAGTAGAATATAGCTAGTGATTTTGTATTAATTTTGCTGAATATAACTTTGTTATATAGAAAATATTTTCTCACCATTTTTGAGAGAAAATTTTGTCTGCTTTTGATTATAATAAACCAAATATAAATTCAATTTTAGAAAATTACATATTGCTATAGTTAACCACTTAAGTGCAATATTTGAATGTCTACTTCTTATAGCCCAAAGCACTATTCAGACAACTTCATTACTACGCCTAAGAAAAAAAAAATTTGTAATTAGTAACTTGTTTATTTTATTCAATATATATGTCCATCTGTTAGATTATTCTCATTTGTTAGCTAGTAATATTAAAAGAATATAATGTAAGCCATGATAATTATGCAATTTATACCCAACATGCCAATTTCAATAAAACACTTCTATCTTAATATTAATTTAGATCCATCTAAAATATTCAAGTTTGATTCATTCAGTAAACGAATAATCACTATGCTGTCAACTCCCTACATTTTATATCCTCTCAAAGTCATCATCATTTACCTAGAATAAATTTGTGTTTTTCTAGAAGTTTTCCATAAGTAAATAATACTTCTGACTTTTCCATAAGTAAATATTATTTCTTTAAATGGTATAAACTATTTTTCTATTATTCATTTAAATCTGGTTATTGATATTATAAAACATGAATATATTTTATAAATATGTTTACCGTTTAACTTAGATTTATCTAAAATGATTCAGAATGATGAAATATGTTGTTAAAAATCTTTCTTCCCTTAAGTACCACATTTTATTTAAAAAGAAAACTAACTCTTTTAATCACACTTTTTTTTTGCTGATATATTGCCTAAACCAGTTTCCCAACCTTAGCACTATTGAGATTTTTTTTGTCATATAATTCTTATGGTGAGGGCTAGTCTGTGCATTTCTGGGATATTTAACATCAGATATCCTTGAACTCTATCCACTAGATAAAATAGAAATCCCTTGTGGTGGCAATTAAAAATATCTGCAGACATTTTAAAAAATCATCCCTGGTTTGGGAATCACTTGTTCGACTTTTCAGCTAACAAGGACCTTACATAACCTTTGTTAAATAGAAAGACTGTAATGTAACTATCCCACTGCTATATACTACCAGATTCGGTACATTTTCAGAAACCCAAATGCTGCATGAATATAAAATAGTACAGAGCAGAGTGTCATTTTGAGAAGCTACATAGCTTGAAAGCAGACTGGAAATGTGTGTCTTATCCTTATCTTCGCTATAAATCATCAAAGTAAATGAGAAAATGAATAGGAGAAGAGTAAAGCAGCATTAATTTATATAATATCCAAAGTCTATTATTTTGAGTGATCCAATATTTTATGCAATATCAACCAATGGGATTGCTTAAAAATTCTCTTAAAGTTTGATGGGTCAGATTAGTTGGTGTTTCCAAATGTATATGATATTTTCCTCATAAGAATTCCAAATACTTTTGGTGTTTTATATTGCTAATGCTTTGTCAAAATGTAAGATTTGTACTCAAATCCTTTTTTAAAGGTATTAAGCAAAATTGGTGATTGTGATTACCGTAATTTCATTAAGAGTGAGAACACCTGGTAAATATATCTGCCTATAATTTTTAGAATCCTGTTGTTCTGCACTTTGGTTTTTATACTGTAGTATGGAGATGATTCTAACTAGAAGATAGGCTCTCCAAATGCTGACAAAAGCCTTTCATTATTTCCAAATTCATACTTTATTCCCCTGAGAAATTGTCTATATTTGAGTCACCATATATGATTATTGTAGGTCCAGGAGTTTCATCTTCTAATAGTTCTCTGAACTGGTCAATATTAAAAATTATCCCCATCTTATTCTAATGCCTAAAAGTCTAACATAAATTTCATCCTAAGCAAAAAGATGAATCTTCTGAGAATTTTAACACTGCAATATAGTCTGAAAATGTAATATTGAAATACAATATTTATGAACCACAGTCATATTACCTGCATTTATTACATTTCTCAGAAAATGCTCTATTTGTAGGGGAGAATCAGAACATAAATATTGTTTATTCTGTCATTCTTCAGAATATCTCAGAAATGAGAGTGAGATATTACACTTAAAGTACTATGCCGAAGCTAATCACTACAGTCAGTTCAAACTTCTGTATTTTGAATCATGAAACCCAATTGAAATAACAGTATACTGAAAGTGTAATATATTAAATCCTTAAAACTTGGCAAATTTAGTTTATTTGGAATGAAGTAGTCCTTAGATCCTCTAGGAAAAGGAATGTGGAAGATGCCAATATGGAGTAGGACACTAAGATCAGAGGCAAGCCTGCTGCCTGGGGGGTACTATTGACAGGGACACCAGCAGGAGACCCTGGTGACCGGGCGTGGCATGAGAAAGCAAATGTCTTTGATTCTGGTAATTCAGCTGAGGTGCATGAACAGCAGAGGCCAGAATATAAAAGCCAATTCTCATTTTAAAACGCAGTTCTCAGCAGAATTGACTGCTGCAAAAATAAATACCAAATGTAAAAAACAATAATGGAGCCCTCAAAATTCATCCTCAAAACCAAATCGAGCCACATTTTTATTATAAAAGCCACATTCTGTACTCAGCTGATACTTGACACTCAGTTTGGAAGATATTTCTCACATAGTAAGAAACCAAAGTCATGGTAAATAACCAAAAATTCAGTGCAGAAAATAATTTGTTTATGGAACAATCCAAGCATTGATCTCATCGTTTTTGCCTTAGAAAACCATGACTGTTGAAACAATACAAAAATTAAATTTGACTCTGAAACCAGTAGTTTTCAATCAAAATCTTATCAGGATGCATATTTCTGAAAGGCCTATTCCCTTTCATTAGGGAAATAAAAAATAAAAAAAGCGCAAACTTGTAAATAGTGATCAGTTAGATCAAATGTGCTTCTTACTTGCAAAAAGATAATGTGTATTGGAAAGCACTAGAAAATCTTTGCAAGCTGCTCCACTTATAGAGAACTAACATCTAGAACATATAAAGAATAAAAAAAAAAAACCACTAAAACAATGTAGTCAGGAGAGGGAAGAGAAACTTCATAGGAGAGAAAGTGAGGGAGTTGATGGAGTACTGTTTTAGTAGAGTCCTATACTTTCCTTTGAGAAAGAACGATGCCTTCTGTACAGGAATGAGCTGACTGTATATTAATTTTAACAGAATTACTTGGTCTGAAGGAAGCAAAGCCATTGTTCTTTCTCTTAATATAGCATCCAGGGTGATGCTGTTGAAAAGTCAAAGAGGCTGCAGTTGCAGTCCAAGGGAGAGGCCACTGTGTCTGAACCAGGCTGGTGATGGGAGGTGGCCATGGGGTGTATTGAGGCAAAGTTAAAAGCATTTGCTGTAAGATATGTGGATTTCAAAGACAAAAAATTTAAAAGAGGAGCATAGGAATATATAAGAACTTATTTTTGAGCAAAAATAAAATTACAATTGACATTCACCGGAACGAGGAAAACTGCCAAAGAGTTGATATTGGTGAGAATGCTAAGACTCAGTCTCGCAAGTATTAAATTTGCAAAGTGTGCCAGCTATGCAAATGGAGATTTTGCATAGGCAGAGGATATTTGGATCTGGAGTTCAGGAAAGATCTAGGAGTTAGCAGTCACATATTTAAATAATGGGATTGCATTAGGTTATCTGGAGAATGAAAATCTATTTTCCATTTTAATATTGAAGCAATGACCCAGGTGCATTTCCAAATTTAGGGATAAGGGTATTATCCAGGAATGCAGGTAAAGAAAATATTTCAAGAAGAGTAGTGATACAAGCTGGGTGTGGTGGCGTATGCTTGTAATGCCAGTACTTTGGGAGGCAGAGACCGGAGGATCCGGGTTCGCGGCCAGCCTCAGCTCTTTCTCTCTCTCTCTCTCTCTCTGTCTCTCTCTCTGTCTCTCTCTCTACCTAGTGAGGCCCTCCACAACTTCGTGAGACCCGGTTTCAAAATAAAGCATAAAAAAATAGGGCCGGGGTGTAGCGCAGAGGTAGAACGCCCCTGGGTTCAATCCCCGTTACCGTGAAAAAAAAAAAAAAAGAAGAGTAGTGATATACTGTATAAAATGCTTCTGAGAAGCAAATTAGTTGATTTCAAATTGATCTTTGAAATTACAAACAAGAAGGTTGATGGTGACTTTGAAAAGTGCAGTTTTAGTTGAGCACTGTAGAAAAAATAGTGAAAGTGGCCAACAGAGAAATACTAATTAGATAATACATTTTCCAGCAGATTTCCTAGAAGGATAAGACAAATGGAGGAGAATATGAAGGGGAAAAGTGGGATAAAAACAGGGAAATTTTGAATGTGAGCATGTTTATGAGACACAAGATAGGGTTTGAGCTAGAGTGTATTTGTATACTGCTAGCAATGATCCAAAAGAGAAAACAGTCAATCCAGTGTAGCGGCAAGCAAACCCAACTACTGCAGAAACTGAGGCAGGAGGATTGCTTGAGCCCAGGAGTTCAGGCCAGACCAGGCATCTTAGCAAGACCCTGTGTCAAAAAGAGAGAGAAAAGAGAAAGGGAGAGAGAGAGAAAAATTGGTGACTGAGGAAACAGGGAGAATCAAGGTTGCAATGTCTGTGAGCAGGTATGAAGGGATGAGATGTAAAACAAGAAGGGTTAATCTTAGCTACAAGCAGATCAGTCCATCTAATAATTAGTAGTTATGCATAACAAATAAATTAATCAATAAATGAGTTATTTGCTTTGTAGAAATTCAATAAATAGAAACTTAAATGATTTAACTTTACATATTTCTCTTATGATAGATAATTAAATAACTCTAGAAACTGGAATAATTATGGATAGATATTTCTTATTTTGCATTCTCTCTGTTCTCTGTGAAGATTCTAAAAAAAAATTACACCAAATAAATTAGGATTCTTTGGTTATGTTTCATGGTCACTTTTAGATTCCAGGATGTGGTCACTATAAATGTTCAATAAAAACTTTACCTATTTTTAACAAATGCTATATTTCTGCTCCTCTAGAAAGTATTTTTTACTTTATTTGAAATTTGAAGTAGTCAATTTTAAAAGCTTCCTATATATTATAGCTTTTGCATTATCCATTTTCTTCAATATTGTCTCATGTTTAGTTTGTCTACATTTACGCAAGAGTTAATGTAGAAACTACAGTTACCACATGCTATGTACTCTAAAGGTGAATTTTAGAGAGCATTGTCTCAGGCTTTTAAGTATACATTTATTATGAAATGTAGTATTACTGTCATTTGCTAGATGCCAAAAGGAACCAGGGAAGTTCCAACAAAAATATGGGTCACCTTTGAAAATATTTTCATGGAAATCTATACCATCCACCTGAGTATTCTCTAGATAAACATTGTATTTGAATATTTTATTGAGCCCTCTCTATGTACCCGTTAATTTTGTAAGAGCTTTGCATAATATAATTTATTCAGAGATTCTCACAGAGACTCACAAAGTACCTAGTACATACCATTATTAACCTCATACAATAGATATTGAAACTGGGAACTTAGGAAAATAAGCAAATTGTCTAAATTTACATGCATACTCACATGATTGCTGAGCCTTGTTTTGAACCTATGGAATCTCCTCCCTATGTCAACTCTGCATCCATAGTTCCCTTATACAACAATTTATAAATTTTTTTTATTGTGGAATTTTGAGAATCTACGATGCATTATATTATCAAAATGTAACCAGGAAAAATATTTCTTTAAATAATAAAAGTAAAATCTAGCTGGTTGTGGTGACTCAGACCTGCAATCCCAGCTACTCAGGAGGCTGAGGCACTAGGAAGGTGAGTTCAAGTTCAGCCTCAGCGACTTGGTGATACCCTGATTCAAAATAAAATATAAAAGAACTAGGGATATAGCTCATTAGTACATCACTTGCCTAGCATGTGCATGGCCCTAGGTTCAATCCCCAGTACTGGAAAAAAAGTCATATCTATTTAATCACTTCTTTTATTATTAAGCAGAAACATTTTTACCATTTCTCAATAACTAAAATTAATTTTAATTCAGAATTAAATTTGGACAAATTGAATTAATACAGAAAAATAAACACAAGAAAGTGTGTTTAACAATACTGATTTCAGTGTTGTATTTGAAACATATACTTAGTTTACATTAGTGTCAAGAACCTATTATTTAAAAGCATCTTTGATAATTCCCTGTAGATAACCTTTTTCTTCTTTTACTGACAGTCTGATATTTGTCTGTAATAATTCCAAAGCCAGATAGATATATGATATAGATCTGTGCACGCAAACATATAATGAAGATTATATTAAAACATGTTTTCTTCTTTCATAGTTGAAAATGAATAAAGATAAAGCTCAGATGATTTCAAACATTTTCTTATTCTGTGGGATATTCTAAAAGTAAAACAGAACCCCAAATGGCATAATATGGCACACTCATGTTGGAGGATTACATTATGAGCTCTGAGGAAAGTATCTATTTCTTTTTGGCTAAAAGTGTAAATATTTGTGGTATGACAGATTTTTTTCTTTTGTTTGAATTCAAGATATACCCTATTCTTTATTGTCTGACCTAATTATTTAGAGCTATAGGCATGAGCATATTTTTTAATAAAAGCATGATTTTAAAGAAAATAAATAAAATATAATGCATAATTTAAAAAATAATTCTGATACTTATCTCATTCTATAGCTGAATATATTACTGATACTGCATTCTAATCAAATAATGTACAAAGTATTGGAATGTTTAAAATATCCATAATCTTATCAAGAATTATATAAGCTCAGTAGGTTACTGCTGACACTTGCGGAGTTTTGGGCATTTTTTTAGCATTGTTATTTTAATCCACCAGGTTATTATCAAATATATATATATTTATATATATTTGATTTTATATATTACTTACACCTGAGATTTCACAATATACCTACGTATGTATGTATATGTACATACACATTAAGATAATTTTTTTTGTGTGTGGTTCTGGTGATTAATCCCAGATGTATTCTATCACTTAGTGACATCACCAGCCCTTTGTATTTCTTTATTTTGAGACAGGATTTCACTAAGTTACCACATGCTGGCCTTCAAATTGTGATCTTCTGCCGGGCGTGGTGGCGCACGCTTGTAATCCCAGTACTTTGGGAGGCGGAGACTGGAGGATCCGGGTTCGCGGCCAGCCTTAGCTTGCTCGCTCTCTCTCTCTCTCCCTGTCTCTCTCTCTCTCTCTCTCTCTCTCTCTCTCTCTCTCTACCTAGTGAGGCCCTCCGCAACTTTGTGAGACCCGGTTTCAAAATAAAGTATAAAAAAATAGGGCCAGGGGTGTGGCACGGAGGTAGAATGCCCCTGGGTTCAATCAAAAAAAAAAAAAAACAAAAACTGTGATCTTCCTGCCTCAGCCTCCCAAGTACTGGGATAACAAGCATGTACCAACATGCCTGAAGCAATAAAACAAAATTTTTACGTATGAATGGGTAATATGTGATATTTTAGTACAAGTATTCTGTATACAATGCATTGTGTAATGTTTAAATCAGGTTAAACATATCTAAGTCCTCAAATTATCACTCTTCATCATGAAACATTCATTCTTTCTTCTAGATTTTGGAGACACAAAGTGCTTCAGTATTACTTATATTCACCATACTGTACAATAGAACACCAGAACTTCTTACTCCTATCTAACTATAGCTTAGAGCCAATTGATCAACCTAAATGAGTTTTAAAGATTGAAAGATATCTATACTTATATACTAGGATGACAATCTGTTTGATAATATATAAATAAAGATTTAAACATAGGAGGAAATATGAAGATACACTTGAGTTTTAATACGGCATTAGGAATGCACTTCTTTTCTCAGGACTACAAATTCACATATAAATACAAATATTCATGTCCTTATTTTGTCTAATCTTCTATGAATGAGCACATGTTTCATGGCATAGTTTTAAGTGTGTGCATATAGAGTGTCCCTGTGGGCATCGGTGATACACTCTAAGAACATAAAGTAATACTGTTAGAGAACATGTATGACTAGTGCAGAAATTTATGGAGTTGCTAGTCTTGCCCACACATTTAGTCGAAGCCTCCTTCAGTGCAACATAATCCCAGGAATATGAAGAAAATCCCCACATGTGTTTCCATATGAAAAATAATAAGATACGAACTCATCAATATAATTATTTAAAGAAGATAAAAACACACTCTTAATGAAATACTATAAAGGAAAATTGCATATTAATGATGAATCATTTAAAATAAGCAAGGAATGTAATTTAAATTACTAATGGGGAGATAACATTAAATTATAACAGGTACTATAGATGAAGCTGCTCCATGACAGAGTGCAGCATTGGCTCTGATCCCTTACTCCTGCATTCTCTCTTAAATTTGCATTTCCTCCCCTGGAGGGGTCAAGTTCATTTTCCTACTCCTTGACTACTAGGCAGTTTTAAGCCTAGCATTTAGGATCTTGCATATTTTCACTTGCTCTCTTGTGCTTCTTATTACAAACATCAGAATGACATGTTCCAGGGCAGGATAAGAGCACCCAACCCAGGTCATTCAACCTTCTATAGCCAACTCATAGAAGTACTAGAATAAATGCTTCTTATTATATAAAGCTGAATTTTTACAGTTGTTTTGATACAAAGCAGGTAATAGTAATAAAAATGATAATGTCAAAAAATATCAGAAAATGTAAGGGAAAATATGATCAAGGATAAGAAAAATTGGTATAACTGAATTATGCAATTTGATAAATAGAATATAATTTCCAACACTGCCATATATGAACATTATCCTGAAATGAAGTTAGCACTAAACTTAGAGATATTTTGTGTGAATGTGTAAGATGATGATGATAAAATAATGAAACTGAAAAGAAAAGAGGTTTGAGAGCCTTATAGTGGATAAATAGCTCATAAAACATTTTAAGTAGACACAAGTAGCATATATATTTTTGACACAGAAAGTTTAGCAACATGGCATGTCTAATATATTATCATAATTCAAGAATGAAGAAAATACTTTTCAGGTGGCCAGGAAAAAGTATCCAAGTGATCTAAGAGGGAGAGAGATCAGATTGGCATCACATTTCTTGAAAGCAACATGAGTACCACACAGCAATGCTTATGAAATTCCTAAAAAAAATAAAAGTACATGGCACATCACTCATAAGCACTTCTTGGGAAAAAATACTTGCTGAAAAACCCATCTAAATAAGAAATATCAACATTTCAGCAATAGAAAACCCTAAGTAAAATCATTGTCTGTAGGGCCTCATTCTATCCATGTATTCCCATGTATCTATTAAATATAAATGGATAACTATAGGCATTATGGTAATGGTACAGTAAATGTAACAGCTTCTTATAGCATAATAATACTAATAATATAACTATTGAAAATGAGAAGAGTGGGATTAGAAAGAAATGTGGGAGCATTAATAGCCTCATCTTTTATATTACATTCATATTTGAATCCAGCTAAAACTGGAACATTGTTTATTAATTGTAATTACCCCAATCTTAATGTTTTTATTATCTCTTCTCTTAAACTGGATGTGAGATTTTAAATGAAAATAATATAGTTAGTGCTTATAATACTTTTATATTTCAGTAAATTTTGCAATATTGTTTCATTAATCATTTTTATTAAACTTAATTAAAATTTACCCTAAGCTGCCTATTATAAAGTGCATTACTTATATCTTAATCTAGGTCATAGCAAATGGGAATCTATCTAGACAAATATTTATTTTCCTGTATACTTAAGATTTTATATTTCATTGGATTTATTTGAGTCTTTAATGTGAAAGTTTTAAAAAAGCAATTTCATCTTTTTTTTTGCGGTATTGGGGATTGAACCCAGGGTCATTCTACATCCATGCTACACCCCAGCCTTATTTTTTATTCTTTATTTTGAAACAGGGTCTCACTAAGTTGCAGAGGGCCTCACTAAGTAGCTGAGGCTGGCCACAAACCTGCGATCCTCCCGTCTCAGCCTCCCAAGTACTGGTATTACAAGCGTGCGCCACCAAGCCCAGGTAACAATTTTATCTTTTAAAGATATATTTGTAATGGTATATTTATTTTATATAGATAATTATAAACTCAATAATATGATCTAATATTTTCTCTTTAATTATTTGTAGTTTTCTGCATCGCTTGCCTTCTTTCTAGTAAATATGTTTTTATACAAATTATAATTTGACAGAATAGCAATAATAGGAGAAACATGGGAAAAAACAGCGCCCATTAGTCAATTAGGAAAGACTCTTAGAAGACGGTGATGTTTGTCAGAGGACATAAAAAGTGGTTAATAATTTTATGAACGAGGGCCGGGCGTGGTGGCGCACGCTTGTAATCCCAGTACTTTGGGAGGCGGAGACCGGAGGATCCGGGTTCGCAGCCAGCCTCAGCTCTCTCTTTTTCTCTCTCTTTCTCCCTGTCTCTCTCTCTACCTAGTAAAGCCCTCCACAACTTCGTGAGACCCGGTTTCAAAATAAAGTTTAAAAAAATAGGGCTGGGGGTGTAGCGCGGAGGTAGAACGCCCCTGGGTTCAATCCCCGGTACCGCAAAAAAAAAAAATTATAATTTTATGAACAAGAGTGTCAAGGAGAAGATTTGAGTAAAGAGAGTCAAAATATTTGTGAGTCGAATTTTTTTTTTAGGAATAAAATTTGGGCTTTTAGTGTATACTGTGTTTAGAACTCTGATGAATAAACAGAAATATAATAGCATTTCTGCCCTGATGCTCCTTTAATATTGTCCATAAAGATTTGGATATTTGGCTTAGAAAAGAATATGGGAACTTATAGAGTTAATTACAAAAATAAGAGTATACTCCTACTCAAAACAGAGTACAGCAGTAGGCGCCCAGTGGTCCCCTCATTCTCCTGAAAACTTGGAGTTGTGGCTGCTGACAGCTTGCAGGTGAATTGCCCTTGGTGGCAACCTGTATCGACTGGCAAAAGCTGAGTCCTCTTGCTTCAATTCAGGATACCCTGGAACAGTCAGCAGAGCTCAGGGTTTCTATGTACTATCAGTTGAGACCTCTGTTCCAACTATGATGCAATTGAACTTTTTCCTGTCTTGCATTTTTCACTCCTCACAGGTGTATGTTTTATAAATACTTTGCCCCCCAAAACCTCTTGAATGCAACTCTCTTCCCCAGAGTATATTTCCTGAGGAAACTACCTTATAACAATTGGTAACAAGTACCTCCTAGGAAACAGTCTAAAATGCAATCTGGAAGCAATTTAGGTAATGATGTGTTCCTAATAGCACCTAACAGACAGTGATATCTCTTGTCATGCTGTCCTAGCTTAATTGTTAAAACTTTTACCAGAAAAATAATAAAAGTCCAAGGATAACTAATCACCCACTGAAGTTAATGGGGAAAGCCAGAGATAATCCATGACAATGTCGATTTATTTGCTAATAGCCTGAGGGCAAAATGCTTAAAGTCAGCCTCATGATTTAATTACAAGGTCAGTGAACTCAAAAAAGTTTGATTTTTCAACTATGCCAATTCTGCTCCACAAAGGAATTGCCATTATTGAGAAGGAGTAAGATCTTGAGATTTGGGGCATGAAATTTGGGTTAGTGCATTTGGAAATTTTTAATCCCGATACTCCACCACACCCTTCAGATCTGTAGAAGTGGTATACCCTGTTCTATCAGAATTTAGAGATTGTCTCTCCACTCACACTTGAAAACAATGCAGAGGTCTTTACTTCCCAAGACAGTATTCACCATCCTCAGGGTCCACCTTGTCATCCTGGACAAGATATTTTATTGCAACATAGTCCAACTTTGGAAGGATTGGTCTGATAAAGTAACTACACAGAGGAGCTGCATGGCTTACAAAACCCATAAACTTGCAAAGATTCTTAGAATAAACACAGGACTATATCATAAGGATTCTGGGTAAAGGATAACAGAATATAAAATTGAATAAGAAAATTATTCATATGGGAGTACTCTCTTTTGATACAAGATTAATATCCTTACAAGACACCCAAGAGGTAACCTGAGTGGCCTTTGGAACTTTGGAAAAATGTCATGGGTCAGGCAATGTAAAGCGTAAAGACTGGAATTTCCATGGGAAGGTTTGGTGGAAGTGACTATAAAGTATGGCATAGTGGGTGTATTAGACAGGGTTCTCTAGATTAACAGAATACACAGAATGAGTATATTTTTAAAAAAGGGATTTATCAGATGGCTTACAGTTTGCAGCAATGTAGTCCCAGGTTCTGACTGCACGTGGAGGGTCAGAGGAACCAGTAGCTGGTCGAACGGTCTAAGAGCTGGAGTCTTAGGATTGGAGCAACCACTAATTCA
>PVJS01044749.1:0-16526 GCA_004027185.1 Glis glis
TATTCTTTATTTTGAAACAGGGTCTCACTAAGTTGCGGAGGGCCTCACTAAGTAGCTGAAGCTGGCTGCGAACGCAGATCCTCCCGTCTCAGCTTCCCAAGTACTGGGATTACAAGCGTGCGCCACCACGCCTGGCTAGGGACAGGAGTTTTGAAGATGCTCCAACCCTGTTTCTCCTTGTTTAGCAGCTCCCAGGACTCTGGTTTTGACCATAATAGTGGGCTGTCAATTTGCAAGGCTACTGTGGTGATGGGGAGGATAGTAAGACAAGAAAAAAAAAAAAAAAACACAGTGCTTGCCATTCTTACTATCACCATTTTTCTTAAATCTTCCCCATACTTCTGCAGCATTCAGTTTATGTCTAGAGTTCTAAAATTTAATTTTTGACAATTTTTGCTAGTATTTTCATTATTTCTGGATAGTAAGGTTGGCTTAAAGGGCCTCTGTACCTATTTTAAGTTTATCTTAAAGGTGTCTGTACATAATGAACTGTAACCTAACTTGATGCATACACACTACAACCTACTCTTGGACCAACTAGCTGAATCTCAGCCAATCAGAAGCTGCTAACTGTTCATGTTTAAATAAGATAGCCACAAGCTGTACCCAATTGGACGGCCTCGACCTCACTCCAGTTTGTTGTATTTCACCTCCTTTTCCTTGGCTATACATAAAGCCTGCCCATGTGGTGAGGTGGAACTTCTGAATTATATTTGGTTCTGACTTCTGCACAATCTAGAATCCCAAATAGAGCCAATTAGGCTATGAAAAAACTAGGTGTGTTATAACTTTGTTTTTAACATGGAGAAGATTTTCTTTTTTTTTTTTTTTTTTTGCGGTACCGGGGATTGAACCCAGGGGCGTTCTACCTCCGCGCTACACCCCCGGCCCTATTTTTTATACTTTATTTTGAAACCGGGTCTCACGAAGTTGCAGAGGGCCTCACTAAGGAGAGAGAGAGAGAGAGAGAGAGAGAGAGAGAGAGAGCGCTGAGGCTGGCTGCGAACCCTGATCCTCCGGTCTCCGCCTCCCAAAGTGCTGGGATTATAAGCGTGCACCACCACGCCCGGCTTAACATGGAGAAGATTTTCTGAGGTCCACAACCCATCATTCTTGCTGATTTCACTTCCACATTCGTTCTTAAAAGCTTAGACTAAGTCGGGCGTGGTGGCACACATCTGTAATCCCAGTACTTGGGAGGAAAAGACCTGGAGGTCACGGCCAGTCTCAGCTACTTAGTGAGGCCCTCTGCAACTTAGTGAGACCCTGTTTCAAAAAAAAGAATAAAAAAATAGGGCTGGGGCTGTAGCTCGGAGGTAGAATGCCCCTGGGTTCAATCCCCTGTACCACACACACACACACAAAAAAAAGCTTAGACCAAACCCCACCTCTTCTGAGTCAAAGCTTCCCCATCGGTATGATTTGGTTGTTTATGTTTCTTTAGCTCTTCCGACAAACTTCTAAGAGATTATTTTACTTATAATCAGGTCATTCAGTGACTAAGCAGATACTTTATTTAAAGAACTCCTTCCTAGTGTGTAACTATCTCCCCAACATTAAACTGTGTGTCTTACAGTCCTGGGACCATGTCTGATTGGACTCTATATTCCCTTTGCACAAAGCTTGGCATGCTGTGGGTGCTCAGCAACCACTTGTGGAGCTATGGACCCCATAATGGACAGGACGCAGAGGCTCCCAAGCTGACCCTCAATCTAAACATAAATCCCCTACGTGGTTTTTTTTTTACAGACAATAAAACCCACCTTTCTCCCCTCCTTCCTGCCATCCCTTCTTTTCTTTCTTCCTTCCCTCTGTCCCTCTCTCCTTTCCCCCTGTTCCGTTTTCCTCAGAACTCTGTAAAGATGTCTGCCAGGTGCATGCAAAGATTTGCAAAGAGGATCAAGCCACTCCATTTGCATTTCAAGTTCACCCTGGAAATTTACGCCCCTCTGACAGGCAGGAAGCCCGGGAAGCTGATTTTCTCTGGTGGTGACATATGCACCCCATAAGGCAGAAATTGTTGTTGTCAGAATAACTGAGCTAAAATATCAGAATATTTGCCTAAACTCAGAGAGCTTGTCATATAAATTGTCACCGAGCGGGGACTACAGATGGGATTAGACCCGGCCTTTTGGAGGGGCGATTTGTCAGACCCGTCTGCAGAGCCAGCATAGTAACACTCCAATGCAATGAGCTGCTTTCTCGGGAATGCTGGGCTTTGTGTCGCAATGGACAGGAAGGAAAACAGAGATAAGTAATGGATCCCCTGCACTCTCTCATTTCCACCCTACCATCGGCTCCTCCATCACAGGCAGCGTGCGCCAGGGTAGGGATGAGATGTGGTCTGAGACTCTGCATCAGTAGTGCAGATGGAGCCGGGCGTGGTGGCACACACTTGTAATCCCAGTACTTGGGAGGCTGAGACAGGAGGATCTGGGTTCGCGGCCAGGCTCAGCTACTTAGTGAGGCCCTCCGCAACTTAGTGAGACCCTGTTTCAAAATAAAGAATAAAAAATAGGACTGGGGGTGGAGCTCAGAGGTAGAATGCCCCTGGGCCAAATCCCCAGTACCACAAAAAAAAAACAAGAAGTGCAGATGGGCACAGAGCTAAGAATAACTTGGCAAGAAATACACAACATTGACGAAACCACACAGCGTTCTTTAAAACCCAGGAAAACATAATGCCATGAGGACATAAAAGAGGTAGGCTAGCTGGACATGGTGGCGCACACCTGGAATTCTAGGACTTGGGAGGCTGAGACAGGAGGATCACAGGTTCGAGGCCAGGCTCAGCTACTTAGTGAGGCCCTCCGCAACTTAGTGAGACCCTGTTTAAAAATAAAGAATAAAATATAGGGCTGGGGGTGTAGCTTGGAGGTAGAATGCCCCTGGGTTCAATCCCCAGTACCACACACACAAAAAAAGATGGGCACAGAACTAAGAATAACTTGGCAAGAAATACACATTGACAAAACCACACAGCGTTCTTTAAAACCCAGGAAAACATAATGCCATGAGGAGATAAAAGAGGTAGGCTAGCTGGACATGGTGACGCATACCTGGAATTCTAGGACTTGGGAGGCTGAGACAGGAGGATCGCAGGTTCGAGGCCAGTCTCTGCAACTTAGTGAGACTCTCAGCAACCTAGCAAGACCCTCTTTCAAAACAAAAAATAAAACGGAGCCAGGCGTGGTGGCATACACTTGTAATCCTAGTACTTGGGAGGCTGAGACTGGAGGATCCAGGTTGGCCAGCCTCAGCTACCAAGTGAGGCCCTCCACAACTTAGTGAGACCCTGTTTCAAAAATAAAAGAATAAAAAATAGGTCTGGGGATACAGCCCGGAGGTAGAATGTCCCTGGGTTCAATCCCCAGTACCACAAAAATATAAAAATAAAAGAAAATGGGCTGGAGGTGTACCTCGAAGATAGAATGCCCCTGGGTTAGATCCCCAGTACCACACACACACACACACACAAAGGTAGGTTAATTCCAACTGGGCAAGATCAGGAAGGACTTCTTTGAGAAGGTGTGTTTGAGCTAAGCTTTAAAATATGAGTGAGATCTAAATAAGGACTTCAGGTGAAGTCTGGGGACCTTTATTTATTTATTTATTTATTTATTTATTTTATTTTATTTTATTTTATTATTTTTTTTTTTTTTTGCGGTACCGGGGATTGAACCCAGGGGCGTTCTACCTCCGCGCTACACCCCCGGCCCTATTTTTTATACTTTATTTTGAAACCGGGTCTCACAAAGTTGCAGAGGGCCTCACTAAGGAGAGAGAGAGAGAGAGAGAGAGCTGAGGCTGGCCGCGAACCCGGATCCTCCGGTCTCTGCCTCCCAAAGTACTGGGATTACAAGCGTGCGCCACCACGCCCGGCGTCTGGGGACCTTTAGGTGGAGTCTATGAACCTAGATGGGAAACAGATTACATCTTTATGTTTACCAGTCTCTGACATTTAGCGTTTCCTCCAGTTACTAACGTGGGCCACGCACCCCACACACGTGCAGTGTGAGCAGAACCTCTGATTTTGCTGCCAGCGGCAGGCCCGGGGGCTCTCAGGTCAAGCCTCCGCTATGGCAGATAATCAAAACACTGTTTACATTCATCGCTCCTTGGGAACAACTGTAATTGTTAAATTGTTGGGTCTTGCTCTTTAATGCATCTATGTTTTGAAAGAAGCATCTGTATTACTGTATCACAAATTTAGTTGTTTTAATTTTGTTAGGTATTTTCAAATATGCTCAGTTTCCTTGGCAAAATTATGGATTTTTATATCATGTTTTTTTTTTTGTGGTATTGGGGATTGAACCCAGGGGCATTCTACCTCCGAGGTCCACCCCCAGCCCTATTTTTTATTCTATATTTTGAAACAGGGTCTAAGTTGCTGAGGCCTCACTAAGTAGCTCACTAAGGCCATGAACCTACGATCCTCTTGTCTCAGCCTCCCAATTACTGGGATTACAAGTGTGCACCACCATGCCCGCTCATATCATGGATTTTTAAATCTTATTGTATCTATCTGAATTACTTTGATGTAAGATGTGATTAATACTCTTATGCTTTTTTCTTATTTTTTTATTTTATTTATTTATTTATTTATTTATTTATTATTTTGGAGTATTGAGGATTGAACAACCCAGGAGCACTACATTACTAAGCTACATCCACAGCCCTTTTTTACTTTTTATTTTGAGACAAGGTCTCACTAAGTTACCCAGGTTAGCCTTGAACTTGTGATCCTCCCGCCTCGCCTCCCAAGTAGCTGTGATTACTGGCACATGCCACCATGCCCGGCTTTAAATCTTCTTGGTACAAGAAGTGAACAGACTTTTCCAGATGATGCCTATAATCCCAGTACATGGGAGACTGAGACAGGTGGATCACAAGTTTAAGGCCAGACTCAGTAACCTTGTAAAACCTTGTTTCAAAAAATAATAATAATAAAATAGGGCTGGGGTATAGGTCACAGGTAGTGATGAGGTAGAATAGAAAAGATAGAAATATTAGGCAGAAAGGAGACATTGGGAAAATAGAGATTTAAAATTTGAAAGTTCATAATCTAACTCCACCCTATAGGATGTGTTCAGTCAGGCAGAAGCCTTAATGAGTCCACACCCTTAATCCAAATGGCTCCACTCCACACCTGAGATGCTTAATGTAAGTAGGGTGGGTGAGGAGGAGGACAAACGTCAGACCCCAATGCCTATCTGTTGCCAGGGAAACTGAGGACTAAGAGGAAGTCCTGCCCTCCACTGTGCGACCCTACCTATCCCCTCCTATAAAAGAACTGCGAAAGCACGCAGACGCTCTCTTGCTCTCTGGCTCGCCTGGATGAATGGATGCACGCAGGGAGACTCTCTCTCCCTTTCTTAGATGACTCCCAACCTGTATCCCCACCTTTCTTAGATGACCCCCAACCTGTATCCCCACCTTTCTTAAGTTAATTAAAACCTTTGCCTTTTTCTGATGGCACGTGTTGAAATTCTTATTCATCATGGAAGCCAAGGACCCCTCAGAATTAGCATGTGTTTCCCCGTGACAGTAGAATGTTCCCAGGTTCAATCCCCAGTACCAAATAAAAAAAGAGAGAGAGAGAGTGACCCTAAGAATTCATGAGAGAAACAAAAAATGGGGACTAGAATAAACTCCTGCATCACAGAGCACTGTGGACAAATGTTCAGATGTATGACTGGCTTGAAAAAAACAAGAATAAGACCTGACTTCTCTACAATGCTTCCCCATGGGCCAGACGCCGCTAGATCAGCCCATTGAATTTCCCCGCCACTCCATGAGATAACTATGATTATCTTCCCCATCTTACAGATGAGGAAGCGGAGGCAAAGAGAGGTTGAGCGACTTGCCCGTGGTCACACAGCCAGGGAGCGGTGGAGGTGGCCTCCTGTCTTCAGAGGCCAAGGGTGATAACAACTATGCTCTCCTGCCACCCAGTCACAGCTCCAGCAGTCGCCATGCTATACTGCTCTGCACGCATCGTCTCGTGTGGCCCTCACCGCTCTGGCAGGTGGCCGTACCCCATTTTATAGATCTCTGAGATTTGCCCAAATCAGACCCTTAGGAAGCAGTTGAGCTAAAACCTGAACTCAGATATCTATGACGTCACGCCTGGGCTCTCCCTGTGTGCACCAAAGTGTACAAGAGATGGTAGAGGTGAGAAGCCTGCAGGGTAGGGTGTGCACCACTCCGACTTGAAGCCAAAATAGTGGTGACCTTGAATGTCATGGCAAGAAATCTGATTTCAGACTGTGGCAATGGGGAGTTACTGATGGGGATGCTCAGGGAATCCGTGTTACACCGTCTCTATTTTAGGCTGGCCACTCTGACAAGAAGATAGAGGATGAACTGGAGGAGCGAAAAGTTAGAAGCAACTTGACCAGGTAGGCAGCCATCCTAGATAAAGCTAGAGGTGTGAAAAGATTGTTAAAAATGTCACGGTCAGTGCTATAACTCCTTGAAGACTCCTGGGAGTTTTCCGGTCTGGGAAGGGAAACTCACCTCAGGTCCCTTGGAGTCCTTGGGTCTGTGATGAAAAGAATTTCAACACGTGCCAATCAGAGGAAAAGACAGAGTTTAATTCAAGAAAAGGGAGATACACTTTCAAGGAAAAATGCAGTCTACCTCAAGAATGTGAGAGCAGCCCCCGGATCTTTGCAACCCTATTTTTATAGGAAATTCCAGGGGGTGGCTGGGGCACATGGCTGGGGTGAAGGTCCAACTTCCTCTTAATCTACGGGTTCCGGTTCGGACTGGTGGTGGCAGGGTGGTGTCTGACCTTGTCCCTCCTAATGGATCTTTTGTTAACTAAGCATCTCAGGAATTTCAGGTGGGAGAGGAGCCATGGTGATTAAGGGTGTGGACTCATTAAGGCTTCTGCCTAAGACAGAACACACCCTATAGGGTGGAGTTAGATTATGAACTTTCAAATTTTTAAAACTATATATTTTTTCTTCCCAATGTCTCCTTTCTGCCTAATATTTCTTCTATTCTACCTCAAAAAGATATTTGAGGAAAGGACGGCACCTGGTATTTACTACACATCATGTGAGGTGGTGGGAGGAAGTGGAGATGTCAAAGAGTCCACCCGGGTGGCCAGACAGAGGGATTCGGTTGAAGGTCGGGCCACTGACTGAAGCAAGCAACACAGCATGACAAACAAATTTTACTTTGAGGGTTAAGGAGGGAAGAAAGCTGCTGAGTTCTTCTTCAGACATGCTGAGCTGGGGACCCCATGAAATTCCCAGCTGGTGCATTCGATGGGAAGTTGGAACTTGGGTGTGGTCCCCCACACTGAGATGTAGTTTGGTATTTGGGGGATGCTTTGGGGGATGCTCCAACATGTCAGAACTAGACCAAAGACGTGTAGCCAACAGGAGAGCTGAGATAAGGAGAGGCACCAGACACAGACGGGAGGAGAGGAAACACTCTCATTAATGGAGGGAGGTAGCAGAGATGACAGAAATACCAAAACAGAGCCCCAAGAAATATTTTTAATTTCCTTTTCTGAAGACCCTTGAAAGCAGGTAGGATGTGGCTCCTTCTCAAATTTATTAAAATCCCGATTTGCATGGAGGCAGAGGAATGGGGGGAAAATGCCATTTCTAGGTCCTCTCTGCCCATCCGCAGACTGGAAGTTCTGCATAAACAGCGAGAGTCATTTGGACTTCCAGGCACAGGGAGGAGAGGGAAGAAAGAGAATATTTGTCCAGGGAACCTGCTTTTCAAAACTGGAATGATGGCTGTGTACTGGGGGAAGGCTGTGTTTGGGTCTTGGGAGAAGATTATTCAATTAAAGGTTTAAAAGTTGGCCTTGAAGCCGGGTGTGGTGGCATACACCTGTAATCCCAGTACTTGGGAGGCTGAGACAGGAGGATCACAGGTTCAAGGACAGCCTCAGCAACTTAGTGAGGCTCTCAGCAACCTAGCAAGACCCTGTTTCCAAATAAGAAATAAAATCGGGCTGGGGGTGTAGCTCAAAGGTAGAATGCCTCTGGGTTCAATCCCTAGTACCACCAAAAAAATAAATAAATAAATAAATAAATAAAGTAAAATAAAATAAATTGGCCTTGAACTGTTCACAAAATTTCTACCACTGCTACAACATGATGTTGAAGAACCAAAGTGAAGCCATGACAGGCTTTAGTTAAAGCTTTAAGTAGAATAGGCCTAAGTATCTGTTTTTCTAGAAGTTAAGTTTCTATAGCCTGTTGCCCCATACCCTGTAGAAACCATTAAGTGTACTAATCTGATCTTGTCCCTAGCAACCCCTAGAAACAGCCAATCGGTGTCAAGCACACCTGGGTTTAGAACCCCGGATAATTTGGGCGAGGCCACTCTGACCAGAGTCAGCAGGCCCCCACCCATCCTGGACATTCCTGAGAAAGGTACTGCAGGCCCAACCAATGAGCTAAAAGGTCACCATATAGGGTTAACGTTTCCCTAACGATGACCCCTACTAAGGCACGAAAATTAAGCCAACCAGGGAACGCCAACAAGCTTATGTTCTAAACTAACCTATCAATGTAAAGGTGGGGTGGGCTGCCTCCTTAAGGGATAAAAGCTTTGTTCTCAGAGAGCAAGGGGCTTCTCCCTGTGACCACTGCGTTGGTGCACGTGAGGAGCCCAAGCTCGAGCTTGAATAAAGGACCCTCGTGTGCTTTGCATGGGAATCGGCTCCTGGTGGTCTTTGGTGGGATCACGAACTTGGCATTTCAGTGTGAGCCCCAGAAACAGCTAGCAAAGGAATTTAAACTGTCACCATTTTTAAAGAGTCTGAATGTGGATGTGACGGAGTTTATGAAGAGGTAGGGATCTTTGGGGGGAGTGGGAAAATGCAGAGTGGAGGATAATAAACTAGTCAAGCAGGTGAATCATTTTAAAGACCTGGGAAATCTCATTAGCCCGGGAGGGGAAAGAATCCTGGAGCTAAGAGATTAAAATTTATTACAATAAAGAAGACCATTAAAGGAGATTTATAATGGAGTCACAAAGCCTGTGATTAAATTTGGCAGAGCAACTTTGGCTATGGAAAGAAGATAAAGAGACAATATGGGAGAAGCTGTTGAAATGAAATCACCCCTTTCACTTGAAGCTTAGATGAGTTGTAAAGAGTGGAAATACACGGGGTGCTGAATCTTAGCAATCCGTAACCAGAATTTACTTTTGCAAAAAAAAAAAAAAAAAGTTAAAACAGAAAAAGATGTTGAGAGAATGAATAAAGTCCAAAATGCAATTAGGTAATCAGTAAGAGAAGAGGAGGTTGAAACCGATGCCTAGAAAAGAATCTTGGAATGCAAGTTAGTCCAGATGAACAAAAACCTCCCCATCCAAACGTGGGTCCCATCAGTGAAGAGTCAACACTAGTCCTTTGGGTGCCTGGGCCACTCAGAAGTCTTTTTTTTTGTTTGTTTGCGGTACCAGGGATTGAACCCAGGGGCGTTTTACCTCCAAGCTACACCCCCGGCCCTATTTTTTATACTTTATTTTGAAACCGGGTCTCACTAAGTTGCGGAGGGCCTCACTAAGTAGCTGAGGCTGGCCGTGAACCCGGATCCTCCGGTCTCTGCCTCCCAAGTACTGGGATTACAAGCATGCGCCACCGTGCCCCCCAGCTCAGAAGTTTTTTGATTTACCAGTGACAGAAAACTATTATCCTCCTTGAGGAAATAAATGTCTTTATTTCTTTTGGGTACGTGTGTATGATACTTGGGACGGAACCCAGGGGCACTCTACATATAAGCTACCCCCCCCCGGCCCCTTTTTATTATTTATTTTGAAACAGGGTCTCGCTAAGTTGCTGAGAGTCTTGCTTAGTTGCTGGGGCTGTCCTGCGATCCACCTGTCTCAGCCTCCCAAGTACTGGGATTACAGGTGTGCACAACCATGCCCAGCTATGTCCTGGTTTCTAAGTAAGCAAGTTCCACGGATAACAGTGTAGTTAAATTCAGCTTAAAGCTGGGCATGGTGGCGCACACTTGTAATCCCAGTACTTGGGAGGCTGAGACCGGAGGATCCGGGTTCACGGCCAGCCTCAGCTACTTAGTGAGGCCTCCACAACTCAGTGAGACCCTGTTTCAAAATAAAGAACAAAAAATAGGGCTGGGGGTGTAGCTCAGAGGAAGAATACCCCTGGGTTGGATCCCCAGTACCTAAATAAATAAATAAATAAATAAATAAATAAATAAATATAAAATAAAAAATTCAGTTAGGACCATGGCTCAGTTGATTTCCAAAAAAAAAAAAAAGCTCTTTTCTCTGTCTTTGAGCTCAGCTCTGTTTTCTTTCTCTTCTGATTTCCCTTTCATACAGACTCAGTCCTCCTGGTTATAAGGTGGCTGCCACAGCTCCAGACAGCATCTCCTCTGAGTATCCCAAACTATAAGATAAAGCCCTGCTTTCCCCACCATGGTCAAGCCTAAGTCTTGGGTCTGACACTCACTGGCCAGACGTGGGCCACCTCAGTCCATTCATCATGATCACAGGGATGGCCTAAGATGTGAGAGTTGTGAGATGTGACAGTTGTGAGATGTGAGAGTTGGCCTAAGCCAATCCGGGGTGCGAGGTGGTTCTCCAACAAACACAGGATATGGTTTTCACACACAAAAAGGTTACTCTAAAGTAACAATCTTAGATTTGAAAGTCCTACCTTTTGTCTCACTTAAGTTTCTTGTGCTGAAGTTTTAATCCATTTCACTTTGTTCTGATAAGTGGAGATATCAAGAGCATATAATTAGGCAAAAAAACAAATCTTAGGCGGGCGTGGTGACACACGTCTATAATCTCAGTCCTTGGGAGGCTGAGACAGGCGGATCGAAGGTTCAAAGCCAGCCTCAGCAATTTAGTGAGGCTGTCAGCAACTTAGTGATATGATGTTTCCAAATAAGAAATAAAATTGTGCTGGGAGTGTAGCTCGGAGGTAGAATGCCCCTGGGTTCAATCCCCGGCACCACAAAAATACATAAATAATACATACATACATACATACGTACATACATAAATGGTAAATATCCTCATTGTGCAGTGGAGAAAAGCCTTTTGATACCTTATACTGGTGGTCTTCCCAACTGCAGAAATCCTAATTATTGTCGATGAAGTGTTCCTGTCTTCCTTCAACCAATGTAAAGAAGACAAGAGCAGAATATCTACTTGGAACATCAAGTGACCTATCCGCCCAGTCATTGGGTTGTTGTGCTGTTTAACAGGTGAAGAGCTTTCGGCTCCTGTTTGAGTTCCTAGGTCATCATATACACCACGCTGTCACCCCACGCTCCCCCTTCCCTGCCAAAGAACATCTCTACACAAAATAGCAAAGAGAGAGGAATCATTAGGAAAATCTACTTCTTCATGGAACCCAAGATCTGTGAGACTCTGCGCTGACTCGCTCCCGCCGCAGGATGATCAGAACATATTAATTACAACCTATTAGACTCTGACACAAGTAATACTGTTGAGAATATCAAATTATTCAGAAAATAACCACAGGAAAAAAACGGTTCTGAGTGCTGCCGAGGTTCCATGCAGCGTAAGACAAAGCAAGCACACTCATTTGTTAAAGTCAACAGAATGTGATTCTTGTGCAGAAGAAAGACGTCAGAGGGAGCCACATTTACACGTTCAACTTTTGTTTTGAACTCTCCCTACATTATATCTTCCCTGTGTGTAATTATGAATGCTGGTCCAGTCGAGGCAAAGGCTCCTGGAAATGTATTAAGGCAGAACCACAGGTCTCTGCAGGGGTCAGAGAAGACAGCAAGAGGAGCGAGTTGCATTATGTCATGCATCAGACTGCATACAGTGCAGGAGGAGCCAGTATATACACAGGGGCAGGTCCCTTGGCATGGAGATAAACAGCAGGAGTGGCATTGTGTCCCACCCACCCTCTGTCACCCCACGCTCCCCCTTCTCTGCCAAAGAACAGCTCTACACAAAATAGCAAAGAGAGAGGAATCATTAGGGAAATCTGCCTCTTCATAGAACCCAAGGTCTGATTTCTTAGACGCTTATTTAAAATATAAGAGTTTTTTTGGTTAACGATTTAAAAACCACTTTTTCCGGTCGTCCTCACATTTTGTTGTCAGATCTTGCACGTACAAAATGAATTGCGATTCGTTTTGTCACGAAGAAAAATCTTGCAAGAGAATGTAGTTAAGGAACTCCACAAATCATGTAATACACACAGACAAGCAAGATACTGCCCCAGAAATACGTAAGCTAGTTCTCTGTTGGTTCCTATAAAGCAGGCAGTCCCCGTGCACAGGGCTGTCTCCCAGAGGCACCACAGATGGTGGGAAGAGCTGAATGGGACCGATGGATCGATGTTGTTATTTGCATCCGGGTATTGTTTCTTCAACCTGTCACTTTATCCTAATTTGAATGATAGTGAAACTGGGGTATCAAGGGGGCCAAACAAAGTATTAAAGTTCTGGAACGCAGAAGGTGGTAGTGCAACCTGTTCAACTTTGGAAGACATTTTGAAGGACTGTCTGATTCCCAAGGTGATACTGTTCCATGACACTACCTTGTCCTCCATGGGAGACAGAGTAAAAGTGACCTCACTGTGGTACTCAGGATTCAGGAAGATGCTGCAATCCCAAGACCTCAGGTCATGGGATGAAGATGATGCAACTCAACTGAGACAAGGGGGATGTTCAGGGTCTGCAACCACCTTGTATCAGTCGCCTTGTATTCACATCCAGGATCATATGAAGGAGAGAGGATCTTCCTTCAGGAAGCAACACAGGACCCAGGAAAGGGTGGGGCCAAAGGAAGCGCAGGAATGCAAACAGGGCCCAGGCTGAAAAGGATTCCACCTGATCAAGTGTGGACCACAGACTCTAGTGGACCCGCACATCTTTGAGATGTGTGGAGACGTAGGGAACTTGCCACTTACTTCTGAATCTTATTTATGTTAAATCGGCTGTTGGCTTCATCTCAATAATTAGAAATAAACACCCTGAAGCTACAGAATGGGGAGACACAAGGACGAGTATATTTCAGCAATGAGAGCAGGTAGGGTTATAAAAATGGCCTTCACTCCACGTCCTGTCCAAGGGGGGGGATGAAGTGGTTGAAAATATGTCCGTTTCTCAATATCCCTCCCTGGGCTGGACTTCAGTGACTCACTTTTGATGAACAGAAACCAAGTCCTAAAAAGGTACTGAGGTTTCCATTCAGTGTGTCTGTCTGTCTGTCTGTCTGCCTGTCTCTCTCTGTCTCACTTTCTCTCTCATAACACCATGTCAGATGCCAAGTTGTAAAAATCCTACAGGGGGAGGGGTGGGCATGGTGGCGTATGCCTGTAATCCCAGTATTTGGGAGGCTGAGACAGGAGGATTAAAGGTTCGAGGACAGCCTCAGCAACTTAAGTGGCGCCTTCACAACCTAGTGAGACCCTGTCTCAAAATAAGAATAAAAAATAGGGCTGGGGGTGTAGCTCAGAGGTAGAATTCCCCTGGGTTCAATTATCACACACACACACACACACACACACACACACACACACACACTCCCTACGGGAGGAGGTTCAGGGGGCACAGAACCGAGGTCTCCTGACAGCACCCCATTATCAAGAGCTAGGAGTGAATTCACCCCCTGGTCAGGTTCTACCCTTGACTGCAGCCTCATAAGAGCCCCTGAGGTAAACCAATAAACTCCTATAGAGTCCTGGCCCCAGAAACCACGTAAGCTGAGGGATATATGTTTTAAAGAGCTAGGTTTGGGCATATCTATCAATTACTATCTACATAGTAATTACCATCTACATAGTAATAGATAAATAATACAGAGCCGGGCGTGGTGGCGCACGCTTGTAATCCCAGTACTTTGGGAGGCGGAGACCAGAGGATCCGGGTTCAAGGCCAACCTCAGCTCTCTCTCTCTCTCTCTCTCTCTCTCCCTCTCTCTCTACTTAGTGAGGCCCTCCACAACTTCGTGAGACCTGGTTTCAAAATAAAGTATAAAAAATAGGGCCGGGAGTGTAGCGCGGAGCTAGAACGCCCCTGGGTTCAATCCCAGGTACCGCAAAAAAAATTAATAATAATAATACAGAGAGATGCATGAATATTCAGACAAGAAGGGCAGCTCTGAAGAGTAAGGAAAAGTTGGATGATTCCTGAGGCTTTTCTGACTTTTTTTTTTGTTTTTGGCGGTACTGGGGATTGAACCCAGGGGCATTCTATCTCTGAGCTATACTCCCACACCTGGTTTATGCTCTACTTTTATAGGATTGATGGTGTGGGTCCTTTTACACCAGCAATACCACAAATATGTGGTAATACATTTTGTTGTGACATGATGATGGCTCTGGTGTCACTAGATGACAGGAATATTTCAGCTTCGTTATAGTCCTAGGGGACCACAGTTGTATATGTGGTCCGTCGTTGACCAAACGGCATTATACGGCACATGGCTGCATCTGGATCCAGGTGTGCGTTGGGGGAAGGGTTAGAGGGTACAGTGGTCCAGGAAGAAGGAATAGAATGCATACAGGCCCAAAGGCAAGAGAAAGTGCAATGTGGTCAGGGAAAGGCCAATTAAGCCAGGCGTGGTGGCGCACGCTTGTAATCCCAGTGCTTGGGAGGCTAAGACCGGAGGATCCAGGTTCGCGGCCAGCCTCAGCTACTTAGTGAGACCCTCCACAACTTAGTGAGACCCTGTTTCAAAATAAAGAATAAAAAATAGGGCTGGGGGTGTGGCTCGGAGCTAGAATGCCCCTGCGTTCAATCCCCAGTACTGCAAAAAAAAAAAAAAAAAAAAAGAAAGGCCAATTAGTCGATATGACCACAGTAGAGCCCGTGAGCAGGGCAGGGTGATAAACAAGGCAAGAGCTGAGGGCTCCCTGGCAAGGGGTTTGGCTCGTGAGGATCATGGGACCAGTGGGAGGACTTCGTACAGGGCGACATGGTTAGATACGTGCCTTTGGAGAACTAAGACGACCAAGTCAAGTGAGAGACATGAAATAAGAGATGTGAGCACTAATCTAAAGAAGGGAAATGTCCTAAGGGCTTATGGGCATCAGGGAAAAATCAGCTGGAGGGGAAAGATTGGACCTTGAAAGACTGACAGAAGATCAAAAAGGTAGGACAGCTGGGTGTGGTGGCACACGCTTGTAATCCCAGTACTTGGGAGGCTGAGACAGGAGGATCACAGGTTCGCAGCCAGCCTTAGCTACTTAGTGAAGGCCTGTGCAACTTTGTGAGACCCTGTTTCAAAATAAAGAATAAAAAATCAGGCTGGGGGTGCATCTTGGAGGTAGAATGGCCTGGGTTCAATCCCCAGTACCACAAAACAACAACAACAAAAATGCTAAGGACAATGGCTAACAAAAAAGAATGAGGGGGCCATGTTAACACGTTGCACAGACTATTTTACTCATATGAAGCACACACATGTAAGGATATTGTATTTGTAAGATGAGAAACAGCAGTGGAGACCTTGAATGTCAGTGTATTCATGTACTAGTGCTACAACAATGCCATGTAAACCATAGCTCCCACATCCCAGGGGTTTATGACAACAAATTCACTTTTTTTTCTTGCTCCTGAGTTATTCTATATAACAGAGAGCTGAAGTACATTTGCTATAAAGATGGAATGGTCAAGGAGCACTCTCGGGCTGCAGGCTGGGCTCAGACTCACCACCCTGACTTTTTCTGCAGCCCCAGCTAAAAGGATAAGAGCTGCTCGGGGCAGGCTGTTCTCATAGTTGATTGCAGAGAGGAAGGTTGTGCCACCAAACTTCTGCTTGCATGGTCCCTTCTCACCTCCCCTCACACAATGCAAGTCCATGATCAACTTCAACATCAATGGTATGGTAAAGTATACTCTACTCACCTGGACAGGTACTGCATGCAAAATGACCAAGGAAAGGCTGAGATTTCTAATCCTACATTGGGCAATAAGAACTGGAGATGATAATCCTATCTATCACAGTCAACCAGAGAATTTTTAATTTGTGGACCAGGTCATAGAAATCCATGGAAGTGGATGAGCATCCTAGCGGCAGGTAAGGGAAACATCTTAGCAGGATAGAAATTATTGGTTGAAAGATTTGGGAAGCTCGTGTGATACTTCAGGTGTGTGATAACAAGAGCTTCAACTATAACATAACAATGATAACCAAGAAGAAAAAAGAGCGGGAAAGAACTATGCCAAGCCGACGTATGAATGTCTCACTACCAATCTCGCTATTATGGTCAGAGAAAGGTGGGTAGCAGGTGGGACCTGAAGGGAATCGCACCAAGAGGTGAACCAAGAGAAATATAATGCTGATTGGAAATGACAATGCCAGGCAGAAGGATGGGTCCAAGATGATTCTGATATCTCAAATTTGGATGAGCAGAAGCTCTGAGAGACATTGCTCATTTAAAGAAGCTAATTTGAGCTGGGTGTGGTGGTGCATGCTTGTAATCCCAGTACTTTGGGAGGCGGAGACCGGAGGATCCGAGTTCATGGCCAGCCTCAGCTTTCTCTCTCTCTCTCTCTCTCTCTCTCTCTCTCTCTCTCTCT
>PVJS01044750.1:0-16525 GCA_004027185.1 Glis glis
ACCGGGGATTGAACCCAGGGGCATTCTACCTTCGCACTACACCCCCGGCCCTATTTTTTATACTTTATTTTGAAACCGGGTCTCACGAAGTTGCAGAGGGCCTCACTTAGGAGAGAGAGAGAGAGAGAGACAGAGCTGAGGCTGGCCGCGAACCCGGATCCTCCGATCTCTGCCTCCCAAAGTACTGGGATTACAAGCATGCGCCACCACGCCCAGCTTATTTTTTATTCTTTATTTTGAAACAGGGTCTCGCTAAGTTGCAGAGGGCCTCACTAAGTAGCTGAGGCTGGCTGCAAACCGGGATCCTCAGGTCTCAGCCTCCCAAGTACTGGGATTACGAGCGTGTGCCACCACGCCTGGCACCAAGAGGCTCATTTAATCTCACCAGTCATTCCACATGTTAGTTTTCAGCCTTTACTACGAGCCAGGTTGGGGCTTCGTAGTACCAGGGGTTTTATCCACTCACCCTCTAGGACCTCATGGCCTATGCAGGGGGACAGGTATGGTCATAATAACACACTCCAACCAGTACTGTGTTGAAGGCAGGCTGGGAACCCAACTGATGACTCTGTACCCAAATGTGTTGACTGAGGGGAGTAATTCAGTGGGACCTAGGGGGGCTCAGACCAACCTAGTGGGAGGAGAGGATAGTGAACCTGGATCCCCCAGGTGAGGAATCACAGCTAGGGAGAAAATAAAAGGTCAGATGTAGGGAAAGACTGGCTCACAGGTGGGGACACTTAAGTAAGCAGAAAAAAATATGACAGGGCTGGGCAATGGGTAGGAACAGAAGAGAAGAGGGAAGCTGGCACCTCCCTCTGTGCTTCCAGGACCAGGGACCACCCTGGGCTCTGCACTTTTCCTTCCTGGCTTCCTGCCTGCAGAGAGGCTTCTAGAACTTTGATGAGAAGGCAGAGCTAAACCTGGGCTCTGGCCCTTCCCCAGGCAAGATGAGTTGGGGGTGGGGGTAGGGGTGGGGTTGCCATCTTAGTGCCTGCTGCTGAGTCTCCTTGTCTGAGACCTACTGGCCCCTCTCCCTTTGACTCAGTCAACATCCTCAACCTGGTGGCCCTGGTCGTAACAACATGCGGAGCCTGAGGAAAGGGCTCTAGGTTGGGAGCGGTGTCCTGAGTGAGCCGACCTGCTTTCAGCTGCCTCCCAGATCCACAAGGACACAAAATTGATAAGCTGGACTAGAGTTAGGGGGCTGCATGGGGACATGCCAGGCAGTGCTACTTGTCCAGAGAAGGGTGCTGTGAGGAGGTATTACAAATGGGCAAGAGCGCCAGGTGTGGTGGTGCAAGCTAGTAATCCCAGTACTTGGGAGGCTGAGACAGGAAGACTGCAGCAGGTTCAAGGCCAGCCTCAGGAACTTAGCAGACCCTCAGCAACTTAGTGAGGCCCTGTTTCAAAATAAAAAGGGCTGGGGGTGTAGCTTGGAGATAGAATGCTCCTGGATTCAATCCCCAGTACCAAAATAAACAAAAACCCAAATGGGCAAAGGCTTGGAGAACAGTCTGACTGAGGTGAGAAGGGGTGGTGTGTATACATTGAGGGCTGCAGGATAAAGGCCCAGCTGGAGATCAGCCTCTTACGTGGTGGCGGTAGAGGGCCCCTAAGTATCCTCTCTGGCCCTTAGTGCCTTGCACAGCACAGAGCACAGTGCCTGGCACATTAGGGGCCCAGTAAATGTGTGAAAACACCAGTGTCTCCTGTGGGTCAGACTGACTCCCTGTGTGGAGTCACACCTGCACATTTAAGATCCCAGCATTGATCTGGGGATGGGGACACATTTCCTGGACATATACCTTCTTCAGCCCAGTTTCCCTGGTCAAACCACTGCCTCAGTTTCCCCTCCTGGCAGTCCTTGAGGAGATGATCTACAGTGCCCCCTCGTGACAAGGCACAGACCTGCTTTCTTGCTTCTATGGCAGTTTCCATTCCCTAGACTTCCCTCTGGCCCCCGGGATGAGCTGGATGCCTCAGCTGTTTTCAGTCTTGGGTAGAGAATGGGGACCCCTATGTTCTGGTCCTGGATCCCCTACTGTCTAAGGATGGAAGGGCATAAATTCTCACTGCCTCCATGGATAATTAGGATAATTACAGCAACAATCATGGTGATGAATAAATAATAAACATAAGCAGAACAGTTCTGATGCCTGTCACATCACCAGGAGATTCCTGATGACAGATGACTGTATTCTAATGGATTTGGCTATTAAGGAGCACACTGTTTTAATGAGTTAAGGCTAAATTAATCTGGGTAATAAAAATAATTGTTATTAGTAGTAATTTATTAGTAAGATAATTAAATGCATGTGTAATAATAAATACTACCAGGATTAGGGCCCAGGGAACAATACAGAAGTTGGCTGCTTGCTTTCAGCTCTTCCTTAGTAGCTCAAAGCCCCATCAAGATTTAATTTTTGTTTTCTTTGTCATCAAAAGGCTTTTGTAAGCTAGGTGTGTTGGTGCCCCCCTGTAATCCCAGGGGGGCACCAGGAAGCTGAGACAGGAGGATTGCAGTTTGAGGCCAGCCTCAGCAGTTTAGTGAGATGTTCAACACCTTTGCAAGACCCTGTTTCAAAATAAAAAGTAAAAAGGAGCTGGATGTGGTGGCGCATGCCAGTACTTGGGAGGCTAAGACAGGGAGGATCACAGGTTCAAGGCCAGCCTCAGAAATTTAGCGAGGCCGTCAGCATCTTAGTGAGACCCTGTTTCAAAATAAAAAAATAAAATAGGGCTGGGTGTAACTTAGAGGTAGTATACCCCTGGCTTCAATCCCAAGTACCAAAAAAAAAAAAAAAAAGTAAAAAGGGCTGGGGGTGTAGCTTGGGGTTCAATCCCCAGTGCCAACATAAATAGGTGAATAAGAGATAAAAAGCTTTTGCCAGGCATGGTGGCTGAGACAGAAGGATCTCAGGTTCATGGCCAGCCTCAGCTACTTAGTGAGGCCCTGTTTCAAAATAAAGAATAAAAAATAGGGCTGGGGGTATAGCTCGGAGGTAGAATGCCCCTGGGTTCAATCCCCAGTACTGCAAAATAAATTAAATAAATAAATAAATAAATGGCTTTCATAAAGGTTGCAGTGGTAAGGTGAGGTCTTCTCATCCATATTTCTAGACTGATAAACTGAGTTCCTTGACAGACGGCACCTCCCCTTATTTTATTCCCTCCCATCTTTAGGGGACCAGGAGTTTTCCCAGTTAAGTGCTCTAAACAGTTCCTTTCCGAGCTGGCTGCCTGTGTGGAGACACACCTGCACATCTGAAACACCAGCATTGATCTGGGAACAGGGGCAGAGAAGGGGTTGGAGGAATATGAGCTTAAATGAAGGGTTGTGTGCAAGTATGTTGGGCCCTCTTCAGTGCATTGCTGCTGAGTCAGCAGCTTTGGCACAGCTGACATCCAGTTCTGCCTCCAGCTCAGGAGAGAGGAGATGCCCCCTCCCCTAATTTGGCTTAGTTCAGCCCAGACATCAGTCCAGGTGGGTGGGAGGGGGAGCTGCTTTCTGGGAAGGGGCAGGATAGAGAGGGAACCACTCAATGCACTCTCCCTTACCACAGCCTAGGAGATGGTTCTCTTTCTGTGCTTTACCCAGGATGTCCTGGGGAGGCCCCAGGTCCTAAGTCTCAGGCCTCATGTTGTCTCAGCTGTTAAAGAGGAATGTCTGGAGGTAATTTAGCCACTATCACACACCCCCAATATCTTTTTTTTTTTTTTTTTTGGTATTGGGGATTGAACCTGGGGCATTTTACCTCTGAGCTACACCCCCTGCCGTTTTGTTTTGAAACAACATCTGGATAGGTGGCTGAGAGTCTATGTTGCTGAGGCTGTCCTTGAACCTGCGATCCTCCTGTTTCAGTCTTCTGAGTACTGGGATTATAAGTGTGCGCCACTATGCCTGCTCACCCCCATTATCTTATGACTATAGTCAGAACTACTAAAAGTGGCAGCAGGCTTCAAACCTAAAAGCTGGTACTTCTCTAACCCGTTGTCCTGGCTGTCCCCTCCCCATCCCGGCAAGGTTGTCAGATCAAACTGAGGATCGTGGAGGCTCAAATTCCACCAGGCATGATGGCGCATACCTATAATCCCAGTACTTGGGAGACCGAGACAGGAGGATCACAGGTTCAAAGGCAGCCTTAGCAAGTAGTGAGACTCTCATCAACCTAGCAAGACCCTGTTTCAAAATAAAAAATAAAATAAGGCCGGGTGTGGTGGCGCACGCTTATAATCCCAGTACTTGGGAGGCTGAGGCCGGAGGATCCGGGTTCGCAGTCAGCCTCAGCTACTTAGTGAGGCCCTCCGCAACTTAGTGAGACCCTGTTTCGAAATAAAGAATAAAAAATTGGACTGGGGGTATAGCTCGGAGGTAGAATGCCCCTGGGTTCAATCCCCAGTACTGCAAAAATAAATAAATAAATAAATAAAATTTAAAAAAATAAAAAATAAATAAAATAGGGCTGGGGGTATAGCTCAGAGGTAGAATGCCCCTGGAGTTCAATCCCCAGTACCACAAATAAATAGGGCTCAAATTCCCTTCTTCTCACCCATTTCCTCTCTGGGTGAGCCAGGAGAAGCAGGAAGGCCTATTTGGCAAGGATAACACTCCAATGGACAGTTATAACTCCTTGCAGGCTAGGGCCCCTAGGCCCAATCTAAGCCTTAGGAGGGGAAAGAATTACCAGGCCTTCCATGGAATGAACTTCAGAGGAGTCTGAGGACCTGGCCCTGGTTCTGGGATGGTGCTTACCAGCAGCCTGGTATTGGTTCAGCCACATAACATGGGTCAAGATGCAACCTTTTGTCCATCCACTGACCTAAGAACAGGTAGGTATGGCCGGGCGTGGTGGCACACGCTCGTAATTCCAGTACTTGGGAGGCGGAGACCAGAGGATCCGGGTTCGCGGCCAGCCTCAGCTACTTAGTGAGGCCCTCCGCAACTTACTGAGACCCGGTTTCAAAATAAAGAATAAAAAATAGGGCTGGGGGTGTAGCTCAGAGGTAGAACGCTCCTGGGTTCAATCCCCGGTACCGCAAAAAAAAAAAAAAAAAAGAACAGGTGGGTATGATTGAAATGTAAGGCATCGTTATTATTAGACCAGAGAGAAAGGAATGATGAGAGAGGGAAGACCCTCCATTCCATGGAGGTCCAGAGCAGCCTTCTCTGCATGGAAAGACTTCCATGCTAGAACATTCTCTGAAGCTTTGAGGTTCTAGGCAGGTTCTTAGATGGTAAGACCTAGAAGAGTTAAGGAGGAAGACTCCAAATTCAGGCCCAGATGAAACCAGCCCTAGAATCCAGGGCTCCTCTATTTCTACCTCCTGAATGTGGTACGTATTATTGGAAAGGAGTAGGATGGGATGACAGGGAGAAGCAGGCTGAGCACCAAGGCCTGGCTTTAGGGCCTCCAGATCCTCACCATGTGGCTGCCTTCCCTCCCTACTTTCTGATGCCGCCCCACTCCCCTACCCTACCCCACCCCTACCCCCCACAGGTGCGGGCCAGTGCCATTGCCCAGGATGCAGACCAGAACTATGACTACGCCAGCAACAGCGTGATTCTGCACCTGGACGCGGGCGATGAGGTCTTTATCAAGCTCGATGGGGGCAAAGCACACGGCGGCAACAGCAACAAATACAGCACTTTCTCCGGCTTCATCATCTACTCTGATTGAGCCCCAGGCTTCTTCTCCATCCTCTGTTCTTCATCCCCCCGGGGTCCCCTCCTGGAAGGGGCAGATGACAACCCATCCGCTACTCACCCCCTAGCTGCCTGGCCCAGGATGCCAACCCTCCCTGCTGTGACACCCCTGGCCCTTCCTCACCATCACCCTGGCCACAGCTAGACCCCCCACTGCAGAGCCACAAAGCTGGCCCAGCATGCCTTCCTGTCCCGGGAGGCAGGTTGACTACCCGGCCCAGTCTGCGATGTATATTTGCACAGTAGGACTGTTTACCGTCCACCCTGGCCTGCCAGCCAGCCCCAGCTTGGGAGGAAGTTGGCGGGGTTGCTTCCTGCACTGAGATCCCTGTCTGGGGGAGGGGCGGGTTGGGGGTCTGGATAGCTTCCCAGCACCCCTACAGCCCCAGCCTGTGTGCGCCCAGTCTGACCAAAGCTATAATAAAAAACATTTCCACCCCTTGGGGTTTTCAGTCTGTGCCCTGGGGAAGCCTGCAGGAGGGTACCATGGACCCTGCCCTCTTCCATACTGGGAAGAGATCTGGTGGAAGCTTCTGGAGGCAACCAGATGCCAGAGTCAGAGCTACTGCAGGAGACAGGCCAAAGGACCTGATGCCCCCCACAGCCCAAATGGGCCTGGGCAGCTGGAACAGAAAGCAGCCCAGTGACATCATCTTCCATGGTGAACAAGTTCCATTTCTGCATTGCTGGAAGTAGCACCAGCATTCTCAAGACACAGGCAATTTTTATTTATTTATTTATTATTTTTGTGGTATTGCTGATTGAACCCAGGGGCATTCTACCTCTGAGCTACACTCCCATCCCTAATTTTTATTCTTTATTTTGAAACAGGGTCTCACTAAGTTGCGGAAGGACTCACTAAGTAGCTGAGGCTGGCCATGAACCTGCGATCCTCCTGTCTCAGCCTCCCAAGTACTGGGATTACAAGCATGCGCCACCACGCCCAGCTCCACAGGCAATTTTTAAGCTGGGAGAACTAGGAGACCTAGGTACTCTTCCTTGTGACACTGTGATCCTGGTCAGGTTGCTCTTCTTAGACTCAGTTTTAGGTTAATGACAGCCATAGTAAGGAACAAGCTTTGCACAAAAGGCTGGTTGACCTTGGCCCAAGCATTTTACCTCTGGGCCTCAGTTTTTTCATCAATAAAATGTAGGTAAAGGCCAGGTGTGGTGGTGCACGCTTGTAATCCCAGTACTTGGGAGGCGGAGACCGGAGGATCCAGTTCGCGGCCAGCCTCAGCTACTTAGTGAGGCCCCTCCGCAACTTTGTGAGACCCGGTTTCAAAATAAAGGATAAAAAATAGGGCCGAGGTGTAGCTCGGAGGTAGAATGCCCCTGGGTTCAATCCCTGGTACCACAAAAAAAAAAAAAAAAATGTAGGTAAAGAGACCCACCTCATTTGATTGAGGATTAAAGAGGTCTGATATATGTGCTCAATAAATGGCTCATATATTTAGTTTTTAATTTTTATTTATTTATTTATTTATTTATTTTTATTTATTTTATTTTTTTTTTTTTTGCGGTACTGGGGATTGAACGCAGGGGCGTTCTACCTCCCCGCTACGCCCCCGGCCCTAGTTTTTAATGCTTTATTTTTGAAACTGGGTCTCACAAAGTTGCGGAGGGCCTCACTAGGTAGAGAGAGAGAGAGAGAGAGAGAGGGACAGAGACAGAGAGAGACAGACCGATCAATCTATCCACCGATCGATCGTGCGTGCGCATGCGCGCTGAGGCTGGCCGCGAACCCGGATCCTCCGGTCTCCGCCTCCCAAAGTACTGGGATTACAAGCGTGCGCCACCACGCCCGGCTTAATTTTTATTTTTTATTTGCAGTACTGGGGACTGAACCCAGGGACATTCTGCTACTGAACTCCATTTCCAGATCTTTTTGTTTTTTATTTTGAGACAGGGTCTCCTAAGTTGCCCAGGCTAGTCTTCAATTTATGAGCTTGCTGCCTCAGCCTCCTGAGTAGCAGGGATTACAGGTGTGGGCCACCATTCCCAGCATACATCATTGTAAAGTTCGCAAAACACTTTCAGGAATGTCATCTCACTCAAGTCTCCCAAATGGCCCTGGAGGTTGGATGGGTAGATTTTCTTTTTCTGGGGAGGTGGCAGAGCTTGTTTAATGTGATGTAGTTGCTAAGTTCTGATTGCACTTGAATCCAAGACACAGTAGTCTCCTTACCCTGCCACTGCCTCCCTCGCTTCTTATAACCGAGGGACCATGACAGTTACACAATTAAGGCAATCCTAAGTAATTAGAGCTGATATTTAGAGGGCACCCACCATGTGTCACACACTATGTAAGCACTTTATATTTTTTCATAAATGCATATGAGGTGGGGAGCGGGTTCACAGGAAATACTCTCATGCCCTTTAACGTGGAAGCTATTATCCATTTTTTTTTTTTTGCGGTACCGGGAATTGAACCCAGGGGCGGTCTACCTCTGCGCTACACCCTCAGCCCTATTTTTTTTATGCTTTATTTTGAAACCGGGTCTCACAAAGTTGCGGAGGGCCTCACTAGGTAGATAGAGAGAGAGAGCTGAGGCTGGCCGCGAACCTGGATCCTCCGGTCTCTGCCTCCCAAAGTACTGGGATTACAAGCGTGCGCCACCACGCCCGGCGAAGCTATTATCCATTTTTAAAATTTACATATGTATTTATTTTGAGACAGGGCCTTGCTATCTTGCCCAGGCCAGTCTCAAATCCCTGGGTTCAAGCGATCTTTCCACTTCAGACATCCTAGTAGCTGGGGCTACAGGCACACCTCACTGTGTCTGACTGTTTTATCCATTTTAGATAAAGAAACTGAGGCTCAGAGAGATTACATAACTTGCCAAGACCACAGAGCATGGAGCAGGCAGGTACCAGTATTTGAACCACAGACCATGCCCTTACCCAATACACCATATTTCAGAGTTGTGATCTCCAAAGCAGAGCTGAAACTGGCATTGGGGGAGCCCTGCCCTTCTACTCCCACCCTTCTACTCCCACCCCAGCCCTGCAGAAGCCTGATGTATTTATAAGCATCTGCCCTGGGCAGTTGCCACAGGGTGAGGCTCTTGGACAATCCCAAGGCTCTACATTGAGGAACAGTCCCATCTGGCTTCCCAGTCTGGCTCAGCTGGAGAAGCAGGAAGGAGGGGTGGCCTCCCTCCTGGCCAGGCCCCATGTATGGACCCTTGTCATGGCTGGTAGACTTGAATGACTTTCTTTATCCTCTCTTCTCTCTCCTACTTCCCCCCACTGCCAGCTGTGGCCATTTAATAAAATTAGCTTAATGCTTGTTCCTTCCCTGTGGGGTCTGGAGATTGAAGTCTGCGGGTCCCCTCAAAGCCAATAAAACCCCTGGCAGGTCTGGCTGGAACTAGAGTCTCTGTGGGAAGAGTGATTAGATTGGAAGGCACTCCTCTTGCCCCCCCCCCCAGTGCTGCCCACAGCTCCCTGTGAATCTTTAATAGCCTCATTGGCCTGGAATTACCCAGCTACCACATCTGGGGGGCTCCCCACCTTAGCCCCAGAGGCCACCGGGACTGGTCCAAGACCTCTGTTACAATAAAAAGCATGTTAATCATTTCTGTAGTGAGTGCCTAGCTGACTGGCAGGCTGGCTTGCTTGTCTTTCTGGTGACTTGACAATCCTCATGTCATTTTGAGAGCTAGGACTAAAATCTCCATTTTGCAGATGAGGAAATCATCTGAAGAAAATTCGTGACTTGCCTGTGGTGATGCCATAAATTTGTGGCACAGCTGGGACTGGACTGAAAACCAAGGACTTCTCCTGCCTTTGCAGGGCTCCAGGAGTATCCTGTAATGCCAGCTGCCAGCTGCTTGTCACTTCAGGCAACATCCCAGCTGCTTAATTTAGGCAGAATATACTGGAGAAGCATCTCCCCCATCAAACTCTGGCTTCCTAAAGGGCAAACTATGTTTTTTCCCCCCTCAGACTTGGAACACCTGAGGGCAGGGACTGTGTCTCCACCATCTGATTGGGAGCATCCTGAAGGCAAGACTTGTGTCTCCTCCATCAGATGAGGGGGCCTCAGAGACAAAGACAGTGTGACAGCATCAGCTCCTTGAGGGTGGGATGTGTATTTCCACCGCAACCAGAAATTTGGGGATTCCTCGGTGTAGAGGAATCCACTGATGGCTCCCACTAATGGTTCTGAAGGCAGACACTGCATTTTCTATTACACTGGGCCTTTCTGAGATGAAGGGACAGTCTCCACCTTGGGCTGGGGGTTCCTTGAAGGAAAGATTGCCTCCTTATCCAGCTGGGGTCTCTCTCAGCGCAGAGACTGTCTGCCTTCAGCCTCCTAGGTCTGGGGCTTTTCTGGCAGGGGAACATTCCAAGGGGCAGGGCTGGGTGGATGGTGGAAAGGAGGCTGGGCAGGCAGAATGGCAGATCCACTCTGGAAGAAGGAAATAAGTCTCCCAGGCTGCTTCCCCTTTAGAAGATGTGTGATTAATTAACGAATTATGTCCCTGTCAGGAGGGGTGTGAGGATAGAGGTGCCCCTGGAGCTCACCCACACAGGGAATGGCAGGCCAGCCTGTGCCCAGGCACCTGCCAGCCCTAGGGGACAGTGCTACCCTGGTGTCTGGGGTTATGGGAGACAGAGAGGGCAGTGGGGCCCACCGCTGGGGGCTGCCCTAATTGGATGACTTTGCAGGAAGGCCAGGCAGGTGTGCTTGGCCCTCCGCTTCAGCTTCCTACAAACATATCTGCCATGGAGAGGTCTAGGGGTTAATTGGCTCCCGCCTCACTCCTGGTAACCGATATTTCATTTACTGCTCGGAGGGGGAGCTGCCCAGAGAATCAATCCCGGACAAGCGTCCAGGAGACTGGAAGCTGGGCAAGCATGGGAGCTGTTTCCAGGGGGAGTTCTGAGCCCCAGAGGAGGAGGCAGAAGGCAAAGACCCAGAGAAGGCAGCCAGTTGCTCAAGGCTACTCTGGGCCTCACGGGAGTTCTGCTGACCCTGGCAACAGCTCTGGGACCCCCAAGGGCTAAAAGGAAATCCTAGGAGTCCGAAGGCTTCTCTCCCCTAGCTAGCCATGTTGTTTCCCCTGCCCCGGTTCTTCCTTCGCATTTATTAATCTGGGTGCCCCCCAGACAAAGCAGTAACAGGTTAGATGCTGTTAATAAGGTTATTTTCACAAGTGATGAAGGTATATTTGAAAAGCGGAATTGGAGGTGTGAGTTCCTCACTCCCTTCCAGGTAACAAACCTTAAAATCCTACAAATGAGGTGATAATAAAGTGGAAGTGAAAAGTCTATACATGTTGGGAACACGAAGGGTTACTGAGAGGTGGCAGCTGGGGGCCGGAGGAGAAGGGGACCAGGAGACTACACCCCCCTGCTTTCCATTCGCAACCCTTTCCCACCATCTGTCAAATGGAGAATCTAAGCCACAGAATGGACAGCTCCCGCTACACAGCTGGACAAACTAAGGCTCAGAAAGGATCCCAAGGTTGCTCAGGCTGGTGCAGGGCAGAGATAGCAGGACCCAGGACACACAGGAAGCAGAGACAGAACTGGGTTCAAGTCTTGACTGTGCTCAGTTTTTAAGGAAAAGATACTTCATTTCTCTGAGCCTCTGTTTCCCCAGCTACAAAATGGGGCAGGATAATAAAAATATCTATTGAGCTGGTCATGGTGCCACATGCCTGTAATCCCAGTACTCGGGAGGCTGAGACAGGAGGATCACAGGTTCGAGGACAGCCTCAGCAAGTAGTGAGACTCTCATCAACCTAGCAACACCCTGTTTCTTTTCTTTTCTTTTCTTTTCTTTTCTTTTCTTTTCTTTTCTTTTCTTTTCTTTTCCTTTTCTTTTTTCTTTTCTTTTTACTGTACCGGGGATTGAACCCAGGGGAGTTCTACCTCCGAGCTACACTTCCAGCCCTATTTTTTATCCTTTATTTTGAAATCGGGTCTCACAAAGTTGCGGAGGGTCTCACTAAGTAGCTGAGGTTGGCTGTGAATCGAAACCTCCGGTCTCTGCCTCCCAAGTACTGGGATTACAAGCGTGCGCCACCACACCCGGTTTAAGACCCTGTTTCAAAATAAGAATAAAGTAGGGCTGGGAGTGTAGCTCAGAGGTAGAATGCCCCTGGGTTCAATTCCCAGAACAACAACAACAAAAAAATTAAAATAGCCAGGCGTGGTGGCGCATGCTTGTAATCCCAGTACTTGGGAGGCTGAGACCAGAGGATCCGGGTTCGCGGCCAGCTTCAGCTACTTAGTGAGGCCCTCCGCAACTCAGTGAGACCCTGTTTCAAAATAAAGAATAAAAAATAGGGTTGGGGGTGTAGCTCGGAGGTAGAGTGCCCCTGGGTTCAATCCCCAGTACCGCCAAAAAAAATTAAAATAAAAAAATATCTATTGGAAGGGCTGTTGTGAGGCAGTGGATAAGAACCTGTTTTGTAGGTTGTGAAGCAAAATTCAAATGCACTATTAACATTGTAACCCAAGCCTCCCTGAGCCCCAGGATTTCAAGTTCTTTGTCCTGCACATCAATGCAGGCAGTGGGGCTGATGACCATGAGAGAAGATGAAGACGCCTGGGTTGTTCTCCTACTCTGGTAACCACAAAGTGAGTGTGGGGCTCTAGGGGAGGGCTTGGTACATGGTCCCCAGGAGGTAGAGCTAAGTGCTGAGAATGGAATGCCCTGGGTCCTCTGGTCTCCAATGTGGAGTCCCCCACCCTTCTGCTCTGTGGCCTCCAATTTGGGGTGAGAGCAGAGGGATATCCCTGAGGCCCTGACTCACCCACCTGTTCCTCTCGACCTGCTCTGCTTGATTCAATGAACATTATTGAACACCTCTTATGAGCAAGGCCTTAGTTTGGTGTTGAAGATCCAGAGGTGGATGAGAAACCACCAGAGATTCAAGAAACCTGCAGGGACCTTACAGAGGCATCCAAGACATGGTGTCTTTTTTTGGGGGGGGGATACTGGGGATTGAACCCAGGGACATTCTACCTCCAAGCTACACTCCCAGCACCACACCTATTTTTGAAATGGGGTCTCGCTAAGTTGTTGAAGCTGGCCTTGAACCTGTGATTCTCCTGTCTCAGCCTCCCGAGTACTGGGATTACAGGTGTGCACCACTGTGGCCAGCTAAGACATGGTGTGATTTTGAGGGCAGGGAAGGCTTCACCAATGGGAACAGGGGTTACCTCTGAGGGAGCTGGACTAAGTAAGATTTACATTTTTTACTTGTATAATGTTTGGAAAGGTTTTATAATAACCATATATTCTTCCCAAACTTAAGCTCCTGTTCCTGGAGTTCTTGCTGAAGCAGAGCTTTGGGGGACCAGGGTGAGGGGTGGAACCCAGGAAGCTGAGGGTTTTCTCTCCTCCTATCCAAGAGCTTGGGGAATATGGAGCTGGAGTATCAACATGTACACTCATCTCTGTATCAACAGCTACGTAATAACAGTAGCATATGTATCATGAGCTGCTCTAATCATTTGCATGTTTTCATTCATTTAAACCTCACAATAATCCCACAAGGAGATTAATATAATTAACTCCATTTTTTGTACTGGGGTTAAACCTAGGGGCATTCTACCCCCAAACTATACCTTCAGACCTTTTTAAAATGTTTTATTTTGAGCCAGGCGTGGTGGCGCACGCTTGTAATCCCAGTACTTGGGAGGCTGAGACCAGAGGATCCGGTTCGCGGCCAGCCTCAGCTACTTAGTGAGGCCCTCCGCAACTTAGTGAGACCCTGTTTCAAAAGAAAATAAAAAATAGGGCTGGGGGTGTAGCTCAGAGGTAGAATGCCCCTGGGTTCAATCCCCTACCGCAAAAAAAAAAAAAATGTTTTATTTTGAAACAGGTTCTCACTAAGTTGCTGAGAGGCTTGCCAAATTGCTAAGGCTGACCTCGAACCTGCGATCCTCCTGTCTCAGCCTCCCAAGTACTGGGATTATAGGCCTGAGCCACATCCCCAGCCCTATTTTATTTTTTTTATTTTGAAACAGGGTCTAAGTTGTTGAGGTCTTGGTAAATTGCTGAGGCTGGCCTCAAACCTACAACCTCCTGTCTCAGCCTCCCAAGTATTGGGATTACATGCATGCACTACCATGCCCAGCTCAACTCCATTTTTTGGGTAAGAAAACTGAGGCACAGAGAGATGAATTAACTTGCTGATGGTCACATGTTTTACCCTTTCTGGGCAAGCTCTCTTGACTGTTCCTATGCTGTCCCTGAAGGAGGGGAAACGTTGACTGTCCCTCCTTCCCAGTCAGAGCAGCTATCCCTCCCCTAAGTCACCTGCCACCCCTTCCCATGAGGCTTGCTGCTGATGCAGCCTATACAAGGGGTGGGGCTTCTATCTCTTCCCAGCTGGTAAAGGATAAATTTGAGTGTTCCTTCCCAAGTCCCCAAGCCTCAGATCCCTTTGCTCCCTGAGTGAGGACCCTGGCCCTAGACTAGGAAAACTTCCCCTGGCAGGAGCGTTACAGACCCTCCTGTCTGACCAGAGCTGGGATGGTTCTGAGAGACCTTTGACCACTTCAGCTGCCTGGGCTTGTTATTCAAAGCTCAGATCCATTTCCTGTTCTTCATGAAGTCTTCCTGGACTCCCCGAGCAGTTAGCTGCTTGTCCACAAGGCTGGACTGAGACCATCTTCCAAAGAAGACACTGTCTTGCTCAGTACATAACATCGTCCCTGTCCCTTAAGAGCCATGCTACCATAAGAGTGGCTCTTTCTCCCCCTCCTTAAACTACCACCTTTTCCTCCTGTGATGGGCACCGTGAGGCGCCGCCTGGGTCTCCTTTGGGACTGAAGGATCTATTCTGTCAGCTGCCAGGAGTGCTGCCAGCAGATGGCTCTCGGCTACCAGTCCCCTTTGGATATTGCTTCTGCCCATGTGAGCTGCCTTGCTCAACATCCTGCCCTCTTCCCAGGGCAGCCTGCCCCCATGACTGACTGGCATGGGAGTTTAAAGGCCAGGTCACCTGCCTGGCCTCAGCCCCTACTCGGGACAACTGACACATCTTTTCAGCTTCAGAGTTCCCAGCTCAACTTCTCTCTCTGCCCTATCCTGCTTTCTTCCCTTCTCTTCCACTGGTGTTAATTCCAAGAGCACTCCCTCAAAAAGCGTCCTGCGTAGCGGTCCCCTTCCCAGAGCCTGCTCCGTAGAGTCCCCACCTATGACACCTACCCCGATATCATTCACTCATTGGTTTACTCGTTCGTTCTCTCTTTCTCTCCTAGGGATTGAACCCGGGGGCATTCTACCTCAGCTATACCCCAACCTTTTTTTTATCTTTTGCTTTTGAAACAGGGTCTTGCTAGGTTGCTTAGGCTGTCTTCAAACTTGGGATCCTCCTGTCTCAGCCTCCCAAGTATTGGGATTACAGGCATGTACCACCATGCCGTCTTGCCCTTTTCTTTCTCTCTCCCTCTATCTCTCTGTCTCTGTCTCTGTATCTCTCTTTCTTCCTGGAATGGGGATTGAACCCAGGGGCATTCTACTTCTGAGCTAGACCCCACCCCTATTTTATTTTTTGTTTTTGTTTTGTTTTGTGGTACTGGGGATTGAACCCAGAGGCATTCTACCTTCGAGCTATACTCCCAGCCCGATTTTATTTCTTATTTGGAAACAGGGTCTCCCTAGGTTGATGAGAGTCTCACTACTTGCTGAGGCTCTCCTTGAACCTGCGATCTTCCTGTCTCAGCCTCCCAAGTACTGGGATTACAAGTGTGCGCCACCACATCCGGCACTTATTTTTTATTTTGAAACAGGATCTCACCAAGTTGCTGAGGGTCTTGCTAGGTTGCTTAGGCTGTCCTTGAACCTGTGATCCTTCTATCTCAGCCTCCCAAGTACTGGGATTACAGGAGTGTACCACCAGGCCCGGCTTGCTTGCTCTCTCTCTCTTATTCTCTCAACTAGTATTTACTGAGTACCTATTATGTGTCAGGCCCAGTAGCAAGAGCAGGAGATAAGAGTATGAAACTAAGCTGGGCATGGTGGCACACGCCTGCAATTCCAGTACTTGGGAGGCTGAGACAGGAGGATTGTAAGTTCAGAGCCAGACTAAGCAACTCAGTGAAACTCTTAGCAACCTAGTGAGACCTGTTTCAAAGCAGAAAATAAAAAGGGCTGGGGGTGTAGCTCAGTGGTAGAATGCCTCTGGGTTCAATCCCCAGTAACACACACACACACACACACACACACACACACACACACACACAGTGTGAAACTAACTATCCACCCTGCAGTCAGCCAGAAATCACAGGAGGGAGACTCCATCAACTTTCCACCATAAAATCGACAAACTCCCCTACATCTATACCTCTTCTCTCCTTTTTTCTTGCCTGCATGGAAGATGCTCTGCATCCTGTGCCCTCCCACCAGGGTAACCAATCAGTCTCTGTTTGCCTAGGACTGTCCCAGTTTTTTGTTGTTAATGTTTGGTTTTGGTATTCAGGAATGAACCCAGGGGTGCTCTACCTTTGAGTCCTTTTTTTTAAATTTAATTTATTTTGGTACTGGGGATTGAACCCAGGGGCATTCTACCTCCAAGTTATACCTCTAGTCCAATTTTATTTCTTTTTGGAAACAGTGTCTCACTAAGTTGCAGAGGGCCTCACAAAAGTAGCCGAGGCTGGCTTCGAACCTGCGATCCTCCAGTCTCAGCCTCCCAAATACTAGGATTAGAAGTGCACGCCACCACACCTGGCTTATTTATTTACTTTTTGTGTGGTACTGGGGATGGAACCCAGGGGCATTCTATCTCCGGGCTACACCCCCAGCCCTATTTTTTACTTTTTTTTTTTTTTTTTTGCAGTACCGGG
>PVJS01044751.1:0-16527 GCA_004027185.1 Glis glis
TCCTTTTTTTTTTTTTTTTGTAGTACCAGGGATTGAACCCAGGGGCATTCTCCCTCTGGGCTACACCCCCAGCCCTATTTTGTATTCTTTATTTTGAAACAGGGTCTCACTAAGTTGCAGAGAGCCTCACTAAGTAGCTGAGGCTTGTAGAGAACCCGGATTCTCTGGTCTCAGCATCCCAAGTACTGGGATTACAAACGTGCGCCACCACGCCCGGCTAGCACCTTTAATAACTTTATGTGCATCATAAGTTTGTGAAGTGACATAAAGTATGCAGTATTTTCTAAATTTACTTGACCAAGACACTTTGTTTGAGATGCAGCTTGAAGTCTAGTATCCTGTAAAACTCACTTTGGGATATACCACCTGAAAAGGCAGGAGATGAAAACAGGAGTTGAAGGGCAGGAGTTGAAAACAGGATGCAAAATTATGTTCTGATGATTGATTAATCATCAGTACTGTTAGGAATGAACATGCTATCAACTGCAGAGAAGCTATCACTGATGAAACCAAAGGGAAGAATGAAGATCAGAAATAGGAGGTTATCCTCTCCAAGAAAAGAAAGGGGAATGTAGAAAGAGTCATAGCTCTAGATGGAGGAAACAAAATACTGAAAATTCAGAGATATTAAAGGAGATGTGAGTGAGTGGAGGTGGTAATATGGATTCACAGTTGATGAAACTTAAGAGGATGCCCTGCACATAGACAGTCAGGGAAGAAAGGAAATCTGAAGTGTTATTGAGAACAGTATTGAAATGGCTGATCATGAGGTGAGGTCAAACTGGACAAAGACATCTGGTGAAGCCAGCAGGGGCCAACTAAGGGACCAGGTAAAAAGAATAGGTTCCTTAGACATTAGGAGAGGTGAGTTTACAAGCTGGGGATGGAACTTGAGGTCAAATGTGAGGCCTCAGAAGAGTAATTTAGAATGAGGGTGAGGGCTAAGTAGTATCTGGAGAAAAAGAGTGGTGAAAGTCTGTTGAAAAGAAGTGGTAATGAGTTTGGGATTTAATTATTAATCAGCTATGTAGAGGGAAAACATAAATCAAGTGTGGAAGGTCTTGAGAAAGTGCAAAGAAAGCTCAAGAAGGCATTAGAGGCCATGATGGAGAGTCAGCCTGTGGTGAGGACCTCTAATGAAGAGGAATGGGAGCTTGGAGGTTTAGTGATTGCAGGCGAGGAGTAGGTGAAGCCCCAGGGCATGGGGATTCAAACCTGGCCTTAAACCCTGCTGTGCTACCCTGGAGCTTCATGACCTCTGGCAAATAACGTTCCTAAAAAGTTTCAGCTTCCTGCTCTATAAAATGGAAATGTAATTCCCAACTTCAAAGAGTAATTTTAAGAAAGTTAACGAATGAATGAAAAGGCACAATGTCTGCCAGGAGTGAGCATTTAGTTAATGGCAGTCCAAATCGCTGCAGAGCTCAGGGCAGCAGCAATTGAGATGCTCACTTTGAGTTTGGTATTTGAGGCAAGGCCACTGCCATGTTTCTTAGTACCTATTTTCCCTTTTTCCACCAACAGTCATGGTTAGTCCAGAACACAGTCACTGCAAAGAGCAAGGTATAGAAAGCTCTGACAATACCAAATAACATGCTGGGCTGTGAATCGTGCTCATGTTAGAATCCTCATTACAAAGTTTAAAGTGACCTTATCACCAGGACCCATGGCCAGCTTTCTGGACTGGAAGATTTTAGTGTTAAATGACTTAGAGGAGGGCAGGGTCCCATCACCAGGTATTCATTAAAACCAAGAAATCATCCTGGCATTATTCATCACCTGATCCCAAAGATCTCTTATTTTAAACAAGAACCAACTGTACCTGGAACGTGAAGGCTCTTGGGATGTGCAACTCTTATTAACAGAGTTTGTGAATTGTCAAAAAGGAATCAAGAGGTCTCTATGGAGAAAATTAACATAGATTTATTGTGACAAACAGTAGGACTCTGATTTTCTTTCCTGTTGGCAGGGCCATCCCAGGGGTCTTCAAGCCAGCGAGGGTATTTCTTCTGGACATGGGTATTAACCAGTGGTTAATTAAGGAACTAAAATTTAAAAAGTGAAAGAGTTCTTCCAGCATTGGAGAGTTGGCGATGGGGCTCTGATTAGTCTGTCTGGCCACAATGCCTTTGGTGCTTTATTCATTAAATAGTTTTTTCACCAGTTTCACCAGAGGTGGGATTAGTGGTTGAGACTTGGGAATTCGTTTCAGGTAATTAGTTAAAAAGTTAAAAGTCAAATAGATTTCTTTAACAGGTTTAATGGTTTAACAGGTTGATGAGCTACTTAATTCCCACATTGTTCTTCTCAGGGGATTATTAGAATTTTAAGGGACCTTAAAAATTGCAAAATCCTCTTTTTACAGATGGAAAAGCTGAGCCACATAGAGGTTAAATGACTCATCTAAGGTCATACCAACTAGTTTTGTGATTTTACTTTCTCTTTGCTTAGTTTTACTCCTTTTCACTCTTCCTCCTTTTTCCCCCCTCTAACACTGTATTCCCTACAATCACCTCTCTGCCGATAATTTACTGCATTTACCCTTGTTTTATAAAATCTCCTGTGCCTCAAATTATGAGATAGAGGGTCTCTGTCAATTAGTAACCCCTCACCACTACATTTGGGGCAAAGAAATGAGGGAAGTGGAACAATTTTAAATTTACTATGATCTTTGAGACAGCTTTATCTACACCTGGGAATTGCTGTTAGACAATTAAGGTTAGTAAAGCTCATTGAATTTCTCAGAGGAAAGGTGTTATTTGAATTATTACCAGATAATTATTGTTAAAAATAACAATAATGTAAAAAATAGGAACTTCGCATGTTAGAGACAAATATCATTTTGAATTTCCAAAGGTTGGGGCGAGCCCGGGGGAATCTAGAAACAATTTTTTTTTTCATAATGTGCTCAATGCTAGAAACTCCTTGAATTCCGTGTAATGTCTGATGACCTGACAAACTGGCCCAGAATCAGAAACCAGTCCTGACATTGAGCTATTAACCAAGTTATTCAGCTTCAGCTCCTTCCAGAACAACCCCCAATAGGAAGGAGAGTGTCAGACATAAGACCTGTGGTACCCAGACAGGTAGCATTAGCATCACCTGGGAGCCTATTAGAAATGCAGAATCGCAGACTCCACCCCAGACATGCTGAATCAGAAATTCTGGATGATTCATTTGCTCATTAGTGTTCAAGACTGATATAAGACATTCTCGTCTTCAATTAGAAAGGAAGCAGGAAGGAACTGTTCTTATTGATAGTTTCTGAAATCGTTCCTTCCTTCACCTGAGGTTTGTGCTCCCAAATCTTTTCCCGCGGCTCTGCACTATCATGGACATAACACAAGCATCTTCCTTATATACTGAGATCAGGGTGGGAACTAGCAACCTGCCCTGCAGTGTTGGAACAGTTGTTGTACAGTGAAAAGAGCACAGATTTAGAGTCAAAGAGATCTGGGTTTGGAGTCTGGCCTCACCATTCTCTAACTTTCTAATCTTAGACTATTTTTATATGAGCTCACTGAGTATCACTTTTCCTCATCTATGCAATGGATGCATTAATACATGCAGCATGGCTATGAGGATTCAGAGTGAGAATGAATCTATATATAAAAATGGTTGGTGCCATGCCTGACACAATTTAAATAATAAGCAGAAGCTATTATTATCAGTTACTTTTTTGGTAAGCTTTAATCACGAAAGCACCCTTTAATTTTAGAATGATTTGGTGTGATTTCTAAGGAATGGGAAAGGCCATACTGAAATAAGACTTCTGCAGAAAGTTCCCTCCAGTGATCTGTGGTGGCATGTTACATAACAGCTCTGCTCCTTAAGGGCTCTGAGACAGATCTAAAGAGACATTAACAGTGCAACAGGCTGGAGAGAAGTGACCCTCTGTCTGTTCCCGCCTCTGTCTGACACCATCGAGAAACTTGCCAGCTGGGTTCCAAGAGCAGTCTTTATTACAGTGATGATGTAAGAGGAGAGAGGACAGCTGGCTTTCCCAATTCCAGGGAGAATTTGTGACACCAGCAGCCCCTCAAAATAATCTTTTGACTTCAAAACTGAGTCCACTGGATATGGAAGTCATTAAAAGGGAATAAATATGAAACCCCATGAAGTCATTTTAACTGAGTCTTTTTCAGAGTATAACTACCCTTTAAGCGATAAAACATGCCATGCCATGCAGTAACTCTGATTAATAGACCCTCAGGTGTGTGCTAAGGCAAGAGGGGAAATAAGAAGAGGGAGATAGGTGACAATTTGCTGAAAAAATTGAAGATCATAGCAACAGGTAAAAAAGAAGGGTTTGATTAAAGAACAGAAAGATGTGATGGCTATATTTAACTATAAAATACACAATTTAAGTCACATGTTAGATATATTGAAAATGGACACTTGTCTGATCACACAAAGGATTTGTATGTTACCGGGTAATTTTTCATTGTAATGTACTAGACATATCGATCAGTGATTTCCTTTATCGCTTAAACGTATTTGCCAGGGGGAAAAAAGGAGAAGGAAGGTTCTGTCACGTGAAATGTTGATGCTCTCCAGTCCTATGGTGGGTTAGGAAGAACAGTGAAGAGCTCAGGAGCCCAGTTTGCCATTTCTGTGGCCGCTGGGGTATTGCTATTTGATGGCTGTCTCAGTGCATCAGCATGGCTCACCACACCAGCCAAAAGAGTTTGATGAATACAGCCACGTTTTCCCTCCTGGTGAGTAGCAGGTGCTTACCTGGGAGAGGCAGACCAAGGCTTGTAGTACTGTAGGCTACCATTGAAAAGTGAGCTTTTAAGCCAGGCGTGGTGGCCCATGCTTGTAATCCTAGTACTTGGGAGGCTGACACAGGAGGATCACAAGTTCGAGGACAGCCTCAGCAAGTAGTGACTTGGGAGGCTGAGACAGAAGGATCACAAGTTTGAGCACAGCCTCAGCAAGTAGTGAGACTCATCAACCTAGCAATACCCTGTTTCAAAATAAAAATTAAAAATAGGGCTGGGGGTGTAGCTCAGAGGTAGAATACCCCTCGGTTCAACCCCTACTACCACCAAAAAAAAAAAAAAAAAAAATAGAGTGAGCTTTTCTGGCCAAGTAACAATGGCTGAGATCCCCTGGAAAACTCTGTTTTTCTCACTGAGGTAAACATTCGTATCCCACAGCCTGTTTGGTTGGGCTTTACATCTTTAGGTGAGAGAAAATGATTCTGTTTAAGAATACGGATAGAGAGGAAATTAAACAGTTAATGTTTCTTCCATTGCAAGAGGGAAACAAGGCAAGAAAATGAGAACAGACTTGGGGGCAGTCATCTGCACATTTCTGGAAGTAAATTGGTACAATAAAGGAAAAACAAGAAAAAAATCTAAACAAACCTAGCGCATGAATACTGGGCAAAGCTAGGTAGAAAAAGAAGTGTGAATGCGGCAAGACTGTCAATTGTCTATCCTTCTATAAAGAGATGAATTTAACCATAGAAGTAGTTCAGCCTTGTCTCACCAAGAACGGCAGCTCAACCCACAGCTTTTCCAAAGCATGAGAAATTTCTTCATTCTGATATTCAGTCCGAGTTTATCACTCCAGTGGTATTTACAATATTGTCATAACTATTTCTGCTGGTAATGTTAGAAAAATTTCCTTCCTTGTTTTTTAAATCCACCCTCATTTTTTAGACATTATTTAACTATAAAAAGATATCTATTAATTCTGTTTGTTGAAGCAAATAAGTGAGACAGGTTTGTTATTTTTTGGAACATAGCATATCTGTGCAGACGACGTACCCAGACCTCTCACTCTCTCTGGTCAGGTTTCTCATTGATGGTCTGCTTCACCTATTAGTACCAAGTAAGCACTGACAGATATTCAGAGACATGTGACCTTTTATTTGAGTTATCCTTGCTCCACCACTAATAAGTATGTGACATTGAGGTGTGGTGGCCCAGGCCTGTAATCCTAGTAATTAAGAGCCTGAGACAGGAGGATCCCAGGTTCAAGACCAGTGCATGTGGTAACTTAGTAAGACCCTGTTTCGAAATATAAAATAAGTCTGGGGGTGTAGCTCAGTGGTAGAGCTCCCCTGGGTTCAATCCCCAATGTGTATGTGTGTGTGTGTGTGTGTGTGTGTGTGTGTGTGTGTGTGTGTAGCCTTGAGCAAGTTTCCTTAATCTTTTCATCTGCAAAATGAAGATGTTGGTATAGATGAGCTTTAAGGTTTTTTAAGTTCATCCTCAGTTTCCATGACTCTAAGCAAGATTCATTATTCCTTTTGAATTCAGTTCAGCAGACAGCAGCTGGGCACAAACTCGAGTGCACACTATAGGGTGCTGCAGAGGTGAGAAAAAGTGATTCTTGTCCCACCCATCATAAAGTGGCTTGGCCAGCACCCATATAACCAAAGCCAAGTTAACAAGAGAAAAGCATAAGAAATGTATTAAACCAGAAGTGGTTGTGCACACCTATCATCCCAGTACTTGGGAAGCAGGAGAATTGCAGGTTCAAGGCCAGCCTCAACAATTTATAGAGGACCTCAGCAAATTAGTGAGACCCTGTTTCAAAATAGAAAACAAAAGGGACTGGAGGTATATAGCTCAGGGGTAGAACAACACCCCTGGTTCAATCCCCAGTACAAGTAAGTAAGTGCATAAATAAATAAATAAATAAATAAATAAATAAATAAATAAGAAATATAGTAGTTTTATGTGACATGGACCCTTTGGAATGAAGACCCAAAGCCCCGGGGACTCTCCATTTTTATGCTTGGGTTCCATGAAACTTGGACACTTGTATAGGAATATGATTGGACAAAAAGGGTATGACCTAATGGTAGTAAACTGAGTGCAGAAACCCGGCAAGGCCTGTCTGTTCAGATTCTTGTTGGCCTCTCGGTGCAGCATTTCTTCCTCCCCGGTATGGGCAGGACCCCTTCTGAATTGGTGGTCTTATGATCTACTATCAGCAAGGTAGGTCAGAAAATTTGTTTTGGCCAACTCCAAGTTGAAAAGGCAGGCGAAGATTAGAGTATTATTTTTAAGCTCCATGGCTTGCTTTGGGAAAAGGGATTTTGTTTTCTATGACCTGCCTTGGGGAAGAGAAATTCTAGTTTCTGTGGTTTGCCTCAGGGGAAAAAGGGAACTGGAGACAGGAGGACAAGGGAGGGTCAGAAAGAAACTTTGCTTCTTCAGACTCTTCTGAGGCCTCCATTTTGGGGTATCATTCTCTGAGCCCCAACAGTACCCAGAGTGAAAACTGTCTCTACTTTAAAGGAGTTTATGGAGGGGAAGACAGATTACACAAGTAATCATTGGAGTCGATAGAATGTGCAAAGGGAGTAGTGTAAATACATGCTTGAAGCAGGGCATGGTGGCACACACCTGTAATCCCAGTATTTGGGAGGCTGATAGGAGGGTCTCAGGCTCAAGGTCAGCCTCAGCAACTTAGCAAGACCCTGTTTCAAAAGAAAAAGGGCTGGGGGTATAACTCAGAGGTTGAAAGCCTCTGTTCAATCCCCAGTGCCACAAAAATAAATAAATATGTGCTTGAAGATTCAAGAAGATTCCCTTAAAAATGCTTCCTTAAATTCAGGGACATTTCAATGGCCCATAAAGAAGCTATAGGTAAACTTGGGAAAGTGGAAAAAACAACACAAACATGCGAGTTTGCTGGAGCATAGATCAGACAGTAGAGATAAGAAGGGGAAATTAGATTGGGGCCACATTATAGCAACCTTGAATGCCAAACTGAGACATGTGAAGTTAATCCAGTAAGCAAAGAGGATTCTGAGCAAGGAGGAATGTGTTGAGGCAATACTTTCAGAAAATTAATGTAATCTTGGGGTGAAGAATGGGATAAAGGTAAAGAGAAACTAGGAAAATGAAGGCAGTTAGGAGACTCATAGAAGTCCTGGAAGTAGGTGGCAAAGAAATAAAAATGTGTTGGGGGTAGAAAACAAGTATTGATTCAAGACACAGGCAGGGTAAAAATCACAATATTTGGCAGCTGATTATATATGGGAATAGAGAGAGAGAGAGAGAGGAATTAGAGATGATGCCTCAATTGTAGACCCAAGAAACTGGATAAAGATGGTACCATGGGAAGGGGGAACTCTGGAGAAGGAAGGGATTTTGAGGGGAAAGCAACAAATTCTATTTTAAACTTTCTGACTTGTAAGGGCCTGTTTAATATTTGATGGAGATGTAAGCATCTCAAAATTAGAGGCCCTGAATTATTCTTCTTTCCCAGGTGCCTAATAGATGCTTTCTGAACACAGAAGGAACAAATGAATGAATGTACCAGTAGCCAGCTGTTATTTAAAACGTGGGTCTGGGACTCTGTAGACGAGCAGGAACCAGAGAGAGCAGTGTGGATACTGGCTATGGAGAAGTGCTTGCTGAGGTCCTGGAGGGTGGGATTAGGCAAAGCCTAAGGGGAGAATCTTCAGAAAAGTCTCTATTAGGGAACAGGTGAAGGGAAACAAGCCAGTGAAGGAGATAGAAGAGGAACTGAGCAGTAGGAGGAAAGTCAAGATGATGAGGTGTCCCCGGCAAAGGGAGGAGAATTTCAGGAACGAGGTGGTCATTGGAGGCCAATGTGGTCAAAAGGGCGGGGCCGTGGGAAAGACCACTGAGTTAGAGGAGCTGAGACATATAAGAGTCGATTCTGTAGCCTCGCAGACTGAACTCTTCAGGATCAGAAGACACAAAAGGAAGTGGAAACTTTGCAAGCAAGAGCAGAGAGCAGGCAAGAGCTCAGAATGTGGCCAGGTCAGTGGGTGCCTTTAGAATGGGTCAGAACTGAGGAATAGAGAGGGAGAGGCTAAAGGGAATCAAAAATACCAGACACGTGGTATATGTACACAGTGGAGTACTAGTCAGCCTTTAAAAAGAAGGAGATCCTGTTATTTGCCACAGCATGGCTGAAACTGGAGGACATTATGTTAAGTGAAATAAGCCAAGCACAGAAAGACAAATACTTCATGATCAAAAAAGTTGAACTCAGGAGCCGGGCCTGGTGGCGCACGCTTGTAATCCCAGTACTTTGGGAGGCGGAGACTGGAGGATCCAGGTTCGTGGCCAGCCTCAGCGCTCTCTCTCTTTCTGTCTCTCTCTCTCTCTCTACCTAGTGAGGCCCTCCGCAACTTCGTGAGATCTGGTTTCAAAATAAAGTATAAAAAATAGGGCCGGGGGTGTAGTGTGGAGATAGAACGCCCCTGGGTTCAATCCCCGGTACCGCAAAAAAAAAAAGTTGAACTCATAGAAGCTGAGAGTAAAAGGGTAGTTACCAGAAGCTGGAGAGATATTGGTTAAAAGCTACAAAATTTCAGTTAGACAAGAGGAGTAAGTTCAGAGCTCTCTTGCTCATCATGGGGCCTATAGTTAATAATATATTGTATACTTGAAAATTGCTGAGAGTAGATATTTTTCATGACAAAAATTATGAATATGTGAGATAACGCATATGTTAATTAGTTTGATTTAGCCATTGCACAATGTAGACATATACAGAACATTATGTTGTGTGCCGTAAATATGTACAATTTGTTAATGCCAATTAACAATAAGTAAATAAATAAGCATGATAAATGGGAGGGGTAGAACATCAGAAGAATGGGCTGTGGCGATGTCAAAAGACACCACTCCCACTTCCTCCACCCTCACCCCCAACTCAGCTTCCAGGTCAGAGCCACAGAAATCAGCTACATGCGCACAGGCGGGGTGCTGTGGATGTCCTGCTCGCCCAGCCTGTCAGGTGGAAAATGGAGCCTGGACAACACCAGTCCCTGGCCTGCCACTCTCTGGTGCAAAGATGCAGAACCAGCCTCTGGGCCACGCCCCACACTTCCATCTCTACCAAAACAGAAGATCGCCAGCACCATTGCCTGCTCATTAACAAATGTATGTATGTTTGTTGTTTATGCCAGATGCAGCCGCTCTCTGTTCCCTGCCCCAATGAACATCTGCACTAGGCCCAAGCCTTGGAGTGATTTACCTGAAGAGTGACACCATTTATTTGGAAACTACTGTGAGTACATTATACTTTCAATGAACGGCTCCTTAGTTCACTTTGTTTAATTAAAAAAAAATGAAAACCACATACATAATTGTAAAAGCAAGTGAGATTTTAGATGGCTTCATCTCTTGGCTCCACAAGGTAACTAGACTCAGTCCCGAGTTGCCCGCCGCGGTTTTCAGATTCCAGCCTGCAGCGCATGCCCCGGGCAGCATTCTTCCCTCCGTGCCTGACGGCTGTGTCCAACCAGATCTAAGCGCACCTTGCAAGACAGGTGCTGTTCTGCATGGTCATCTTTGCCGCTTCCCACTTAAGTGGTGGAAGCTCCTCCCAATATGTTTGCTTCTCATCACCCTTCTGTGCCAATCTTGAATCTCAAGGTAGTTTGTCATTCTGTGTCACCCTGGTCAAATCCGTGAGCCAGCTTTGCTTGCCTGCGTCTACCTGTTGCCTGAGCTGCACCCCCATGTTCTTGCCTTCTTGCTACTTTGGGGAGCCAAGGCTGTCCCCTTGGGGCTCCCGGTTCCTTCTGCCACCTCTCCAAGCTCTGCCCTCGGGGTGCATGGCTCTGTGTAGTGCTTTAGTTCCTTCTGCGTCAGGCACAGGAAAAGTGTAGTCCTTGCAAGGAAGGTGCAGAAATAGGTTGTGGTAGGAGATATGATAACCTATAGGAAAACAATGACAAAACATCAAAATCAAGGACTCATTAATCATTACTAAAACTAACAGATGAATATATGCTTTTTTCCCACTAAGCCAGAAATTTGAATTATTTAGAAGCTATGCATGCAAAACAATTTAATTATACATTTAAAATGGAAACTCATTCTAGTTGTTGTATTTACAAGTTTTCCTATATGATATGAGGCAGGTAATGGGATGGTGTTTTACAGACGTCTCTGTTACTGGAAAACGCTAAACCCGGGAGACTAACATCCCTCTTAGGCTTCAGGTAGGATTTTCACATTCATATTTTCTATGTTTTTAGCTATTATGGTGTAAATCAAACCCAAAGGGCTGAGGCTAAAGTTTTGCTTTATTCTGTGTTGCTTTTAACCCCTAACACTTTCACTCTCTGGGATGGTCATGGATGGTATCTGATGTGTAGGTGAGAGTCAGGCCTGCCTGGCCAAGGTGGGCGTGGTAACAGTCAGAGTGTCCTGCAGTGTGAACAGGAGCAAGGCGTTAGGGGCCAAAGACATGAGGGAAGCTCAGAAACAACATTTGTTCAGTGCACACCCACACAAGGAACTTACCTGTACGATACCATCATTCATCCTGAAGTTCAAGTACAGGGAGTCCCTCGAAAATTCTCATATCCGAGTAGTTCTCTGAGCTTTTCTTCATTACTGAGTGACTATCCTGGTGCAAGGAGCACAGCCGTGCCAGCTACAGGCTGGTTCCCAGGGTCCTTTACCACCCCTCTTTCCTGTGCTGCAGAGCACCCGGGTCCAGACCTAGGAATCAGGATCTAATATTGCCTGAAAATCACAGGGAGGCCCACAAGTGGGCATCTCATCTGCCACAGGAAGTATTTCACCTGCGCAGAATTCCAGTGCCAGTTTTGTCTTTTCATGGGCCTAGAAAAGGCCCAGATCGGGTTATAACCCTGGTAGTCTCTGCTATTCAGAAACTCAGCTTCCTTACATATAAAAGAGAAACAGTAATAAAACTTACAGGGACTTGCTAAGTACAAAAGTCAACAAGGTGGGAAAAGTATAAAAATATGAACTGTTTGCAAAAGTGTGTTTCCTTCTTGTGGGTTAACAATGCTGTAGGCCATGTCTTGAGACTTGGGGGTAAGGGTGGGAGCAAGTGTTAGATTTTAACACACCATCTCCATAACCCAGATTGTTGTGATAATTAAAGGAGATTATACACACACACACACACACACACACACACACACACTGCCTGTCACAGCAGACAAGTGTATCTACTCAATCAACTAACATTTACTGGGCATTTCTGATGTTCCAGGCATCCTTCTGGGCAGTAGGGATATGGTAGCAAGTGAAACAAACAAAAATCCCCACACTTGTAAGCTTACATTCAGTTTTCTTGCTCTATAAATGGCAAATAGATAATATACTTGGAAGCTAAGAGATAACTGATTTTATTTTATTTTGTTCTTTTTTTCCAGAAAGTAGAGAGTAAAAGGGTGAAAGAAATGGAAAAGGGAAAGAATAGGTTTGCTGACAAGTCTTGCCAACCCACCCACCCCAACCTATGCCCAGAACAGTCTCTGCCCTGATAGGTGTGGCCCAGGAGACTTCTCTGGGCTCCATTACCCAGGCTCTCTTGTCCTCTGGCTTCACCTTGAATTTGACCAAAGGAGACATCAGCGAGAGATGAGAGAAGAAAGAGAGAGGTCAGACTATTTATTGATCCAGTCCGCCTTTCCAACTCCAATTCTTCCTGAACTAAGAAAATCCTAGTCCTTCCCTTGCCACTTTAGCTTAGATGATTTAAAGCTAAGATTCAGACTGGGCAGTTGGCACATGCCTATAATCCCAGTACTTGGGAAGCTGAGACAGGAAGATTGCAGGTTCAAGGTAGTATCAGCAACTTAGGGAGACCCTCAGCAACTTAGTAAGACCCTGTCTTAAAACTAAAAAAGGTTGGGGTGAAGTGCAGAGGTAAAACACCCCTGGTCAGTTCCCAATACCACAAAATAAATAAATAAAGCCAAGGTTCACAGCTCTTCACTGTTACCACTCTCTGGTGCTTCGCCTTCCAAGGCACCTAAATCTCCACCACAGCAGACAGTCCTTTCATCAAACTCTCTTCATTAAAACCTTTGCATGAGCAGGGTATGCTGGCACACGCTTGTAACCCCAGTACTTGGGAGGCTGAGACAGGAGGATCACAGACTGGAAGACAGCCTCAGCAATGTAACAAGACTCTCAGCAACCTAGTGAGACCCTGTTTCAAATAATCAGAAAATAAAAAGGCTGGTGGTGCAGGTTAGAGATAGAATGAATGCCCCTGGGTTCAATCCCCAGTACCACCAAAACCAAAAACAAACAAACAAACAAAAAACCTTTGCATGGGCCATCAATTTCTTGCCAGGCTATCCTGACTGATATAGTAAGGGAGAAATACAGTGAAAAACATTATAAATCGGCCTTGCCAAGAAGACTTAAAAAAAAAGATTGAGTGAATAAAATACTTTAATCATGAAAACATTTTAAATTGATGTGAGAACACTGGGCCAAGTAGTGAAAGGATGAATTGTAAGAAAACGTGATAAGCAAGAGCGCCGCAGGTTGGTTTCAGTGAATAGACCATAGTGCTCAGGCCTGATGGGCTTCTCTCGGCTGTGTGCAGCTGGCTTGACCCTCATCTTCAAGGAGCTCTTGGTGCAGCCATGGCCATGACAAACAGGAACAGAAAGGTATCGGGAGGAGACAGCATGAGATCAGAGTGTTGCAGAAGACACTGCTTAGCCTAACATTCTTCCTGCCTTCGCAACATAACAATCCGCTTGCTCCAGCCCCAAATCTGGATAATAAAAAGATTCCTAAGATGAAGGATGCGTCTTATTATACAGCTAACACACTTTGAAAATGGAAAACTTAGTGCTCTGAACACTTAGTGCTAGCACTTTGCTAACCATTTCACATGGCTTATCTCATTTATTACTCACAATAGCACAAGGAGGATAGGTGTTATTGTGCCCATTGTACAGATGAGGAAAATGAGGCCCGGAGATGCAGAGTGATCGGCCTAGGGCACACAGCTAGTAGGTAGCAGAGCTCAGTCCTGCCACCCCACCCGTCCCTGGGGTGGCTGGTCACCACCTCCCCTTTTCCCCTGCCCAGACGCTCTCCTCAGCCCTTCTGTGTACTACTACAGAGAGGAGGGAAATGGTTACCACTCCAAAAAGGCTGGGGCAGGCATCGCTGATCTAAATTATCCTGATCCAATGACTGAGTAATTATTTATCAAAAGGAGGTTCTGACTAATTCTTTCCTATCCAACCGGGCTGATAAGTGGAAGGCATGTTAATGTGCAGGAGCGGGTGGGAGCCCAGTGAAGGGAGAAAATTGGGAGAGGGAGATAGAAGAGAGCACTCTCCTCTCAACAGACCCTGGAGACTGATAAGAGCTCACACAGATAAAATATTTATTTTTCCATATGTTGCAGAAAGCATTGCCATCACTGTATGTGTGCAATGTGTGCAAAGGAGTGCGAAACATATACATCAAATGCCACCGATCTGGTTAATTTCCATGCATTTAACATGCTTAATACCTACCATCTCATCCATATGCTTTAATGCATATTTCTTTCCACATACAATATGGTCTAGTCAGGAAAGAGCCAACATCCTCCACAGCCTGACTCACTGCTATGTTTCAGCCCAGAACTTGTTGCTGGGGCCAGCACAACGAGAGTTAACAACCAGAAGGTTCTGCTGGCTAACTCAGCCGCCCGTCACCTTAAAACGCCTTCCCAGTTCCCCAAGCAGCCCTTTTCTCATAACTGAAATGTTCGCAGTGGGGAGATGAAAATGTTTTTGTTCTCTGTGGACAATTGGGAGATGTTCAGTCAGAATGTCAGCGCTGACCGTTGAAAGGCGGGTGCCTGTGGCCACACTTTTTTTTTTTTTTTTGAATGCAGAGCCCCATCAGTGTGGCGGGAGGAAGTGCACAATGATTGGTCTGTTTCTCTGTGGAAGTGTTCAGGGTACACCCAGTTTTGCTTTGCATATATTTACGAAACATCTGCCCTTTTCTTGTGCTGAAGTCCTTCCCCCTCACCAGCCCCCTTTCCCCTTTTCCCTGATTTCTTTCTTTGTTGTTGTTGGCTTCTCTAACTTTTTCATGGGAGCTTTCATTTTCCGGTTGAGGGGCGACTTCATCAGAGTGTATAATTTTAGCAGAGAGAGAGAAGAGAGAGAGAGGGAGAAGAGAGAGAAAGAGAGAGAGAGAGAGAAATCTGAAAACTGAAAAGAAAGAAAGAGACGAGAGGCCAGAGTTTGGCAAACCAACCTTTGGCATGGTGACCAGGAGGAAGGTTCTAGTAGGGAGTTCGCCCCTCTGAATTGCTGCCCGGAGTCAGCCAGTGCGCTGCTGCCCTCTTCAGGCTCCAGGGAATAGTGCACAGCCTCAGAGGCTCGGGGAGACTGGCCTCAGATGGGCCATGTTTATAGAATTCTTTTTATACATCCAAAGAAGGCATTTTGATTAATTACAACAGAGCTTGCTCTTTCCTCCTTAAAAAAATATAAACTGCAAAAAAGGGTCAAATAAGAGCAACTGTGTGTATCAGATACAGACCCATGTGTGTTCTAGTGTTTCTCAGCTCTAGAAAAAGGAGTCCAAAAGAACTCCGAGAAAGGAAGGACAGTGAGCAGTTCTCTGCTATCTATGCAGTTGGGAAACAGCCCAATGGTAAAAGCATAAGCAAAGCAATAATACGTAAATGAGGGAATGAGGCAAAAAGGTTTGTTTTCAATAGTTTCTGTTCGTGGAGGTAGCTCCAAAGCCTGTGTTCTATGAATGGTCTCCAAAGGTGATCCTTGAGACAACAGACAGGGTGTGGTGCAAGATGTCAGGTAGGAAACAGGGTCAAATCTAGGGCAGGAAGCAAGGGCATCGATATGAAGAACAATACAATTTCTGCAATGTTAAAAATCAAAGGGTAATGGAGGTTTGGCCATGTTACTCATGGTTGAAAGAGGGCGTCCTTAATTTTTTCTGAACCACTCATCTGCAACTAGCAGAAGCCTCATCTATAAGCATCAGAGATAAATGTTTTTTTCTGCTAGGTGATGTTTGCCATTGGTGCTTTATTCCTATATTTAAATGAATCATGAGCACCAGCCTAGCTCTACTGACTGAGCAAAATGGTCCCACTCTTATTAAATGCCCTTCATGGATTCAAAGGAAAAGCAGCCAGTCAAGGTAGATTTTACTGCTGCATAAAGAGTAGGAAACGTAATTGGGATTCAGACTGTGACTATTCTCAAACACACTTTAATTCCAGCTCCATTTCATTCCATCAACAAACAGTTCCTGAATGACAGCTTCATATAAGCTGCTGTGCTTAAGAGTAGAGACTAGACAGTAAACTCTGGGTGGACAGGACCCAGGCTCAATTCCTTAACCCATGCTGGCACATCATAGGCACAGAGTAAACATCTGTAAAGCGACTATGTGAAAATATGAACCATGAGAGTGAAGGAAGAATGGACGAACACAGGTAATATATAAATGATCAAGATGTTTCCTTCCCCACAGGAGGTTACTGTCTTGTAGAAGGAATTAGCACATTAGTTACCATTATTGAAATAACATTTAGTGAGTAAAATAACAATAGTAAAAAGCATTTGGGAGCCAGGCGTGGTAGCGCACGCCTATAGTCCCAGTACTTGGGAGGCTGAGACAGGAGGATTGCAGGTTCGAGACCAGCTTCAGCAATATAGCAAGACTCTCAGCAGCTTAGTGAGATCCTATTTCAAAGTAAAAAAATAGAATAGGGATGGGTGTGTAGCTCAGAGGTAGAAGGCCCCTGGGT
>PVJS01044752.1:0-16526 GCA_004027185.1 Glis glis
TCTCTCTCTCTCTCTCTCTCTCTCTCTCTCTCTCTCTCTCTCCTTAGTGAGGCGCTCCGCAACTTCGTGAGACCCAGTTTCAAAATAAAGTATAAAAAATAGGGCCGGGGGTGTAGTGTGGAGGTAGAACGCCCCTGCGTTCAATCCCCGGTACCGCAAAAAAAAAAAACCCCTCCTGTGACAGTCATCATTCTTTCAGCCATAATCTAAAGACACGACCATATAATTTAGAGGAAATATTATTTTCTTACAGTTCCAGGCTCAGTCCATGTGAAGCTAGGGACCACGGATCTCAGGGGATGGTGGCAGAAGATGGAGAGAAGGAGAGAACATGGGCTGTGCTCCTCACATCATGGAGGCTGGATGCAAGTGAGAGAGCAGGGGGAGGAGAAACCAAATATAATCCCCAAGGCCGTACCCCCAGGGACCCACCCCCAGGCACCCACCCCCAGGGACCCACACCTTACCGGCCTACCGGGTATCACCCAGGTAAATCCATTACAATGGATTTATCCACTGCTGGGATTACAACCCTCAAGACTCGATTATATCAACTCCAAACACCAATTTATGAGCTCTTCAAGGGGCCATTCTATATCTAACCATAACACCTCCCAAGAAAGAAACGTGCAGAATCAGGTGGGTCCACTGGTAAATTCTACCAAACACAGAAAGCATTAAGACCTGCCTTTCTCAAACTCTTCCAGAAAGTAGAAGAGGAGAGACTGCTTCCTAACACCTTCCTGGAGGCCAGCCCCACCCTGATTCCAAAGCCAGATAATGAGATAAAGGAAATTACAGAACAATATCCCTTATGAATAGAGATGCTAAAATGCTCAAGGAAATACTAGCAAGCCTAATCCAACCATGGGACTGGACATGTGGCCAAGTGGGGCTTATCCCAGGAATGCAAAGGAGATTCAACAGAAGAAAACATTCAACCAACACCACATTAGAAGAAGGAAGGAGAAACCTCCTGAACATCTCAACTGAAGCAAAAAAAAAAAAAAAAGTGGTGGACAGAATTTCACAGCCTTCTTCAGAGTTAGGAACAGAGGGAACATTCCTCAACAAGATAAGGGGCATTTATGAGAAAGCACAGCTGATACCACCGGTTTCTGATCCAGCATAACATGATGAGGAGTGGTCCAGTCTCCAAGAAGACAGCACAAAGCGGGTGTGGTGGTGCATGCTTGTAATCCCAGTACCTGGGAGGCTGAGACCAGAGGATCACAGGTCCAAGGTCAGCCTCAGCAACTTAGTGAGGACCTCAGCAACCTAGTGAGACCCTATTTCAAAACCAAAAAATAAGAAAAAAGCTGAGGATGTAGCTCAGAGGTAGAATGCCCCTGGGTTCAATCCCCAGAACTATATAGACACATAAACATACCCTCACAAATTAAGACAAAAAAAAAGATGAAGGAAGAAAGAGCAGGCGACAGCACAGTGTTAAGCAGAATTCACCTAGGAACTGAGGGCCGCAGTGCAGAGATGTAGAAGCTGCAGCTGGGGAAATGGGTGAGTCCTCCCTCACTGTTGGGCATGCAACAGCCTCTCAGAAAGGGACAGACCCAGCAGCAGAAAGTCAGGAAGGACACGGAGGACTCAACATCCACCTGGATTAACAGACACCGGCGGATGATTCTATCCAATGGCAGAGGATGCACATGCTCAGGCCACGTGGAACATTCTCCAGGACGGATCACATGCTGGGCCCAATATCTAGACACATCTGAAAATCAGCTCAAGCAGATCATGGGCGTAACCGTGGAGCACAAACTCTACAACTCCTAGAAGCCCCCACGGGAGAATCCAGGCGGCTGTGGGTCCGGCAATGACTGTTAGAGGCACCTCCGACAGTCCAGGGGAGAAAAGATTGACGGTTGACCAACAGGGTGTCACTAGAACTCCCACGGGCCTGGTGGAAGACTGTGGGGAGAATCAAGTGACAGACCCTAGATTTGACAGAATCTTCAAATTGCATATCCAGCAAGGGTCTGCTGACTGAAGTATAGCAAGAACTCTTAAAACCTGACAATAAGAAAACGAACATAAGCCGGGCGTGGCGGTGCACGCTTGTAATCTCAGTACTTTGGGAGGCAGAGACCGGAGGATTCGGGTTCGTGGCCAGCCTCAGCTCACTCACTCTCTCTCTCTCTCTCCCTGGCTCTCTGTCCCTCTACCTAGTGAGGCTCTCTGCAACTTCATGAGACCTGGTTTCAAAATAAAGTGTAAAAAAATAGGGCCGGGGGTGTAGCGCGGAGGTAGAACGCCCCTGGGTTCAATCCCCGGTACCGCAAAAAAAAAAAAAAAAAAAAAAAAACTAAAACGAACATAGAGACAAGTTGATTAGAGGTCCCCAGGGGCTGGGGAGGTTGGGGCTGCTGCTTAGTGGTTATAGAGTTTCTATTTGGGGTGCTGAAAAGTGTTAGAAATCATGAGGATAGTGCACATTGTGGATATATATAATGCTGCTGGATTATACACTTAAAATGGGCAAAATGGTAAATTTTATGTTATTTATATTTTACGACAATGAAAAATGTTTACACACAAAAATAAAATTCACATGCCTTTTGACTTGGCTAATTAGCTTTGAATTTGTTCCATAGAAGCACACATATGCTCACAAATGTAGCATAGAGCTATGTCTTGCAGCAGGGTTTGTAGGAATGAAAGACTGGAGATGAATATAATGGTCTGTTAAGGTTTAGATATGGGATCCCCCCAGAAAAGTGCATGGTTGGCAATGCAGAAATGTTCAGAGGTGAAATAATTGAATCAGACTCACTGCTGGATTCATAATTTGAATGACTTACTTTTTGGTAACTGTAGGCAGGGGGGATGTAGCTGGAGGAGGTGGGTCACTGGGGGTGTGGCCTTGGGAACTGTATCTGTCCCATCCCTGGTCTCTCTCTCTCTCTGCTTTTGGGCTGCCCTGAGCAGCTTTCCTCTCCCGTGCCCTGATCTATGGTACTTCTTCCTTGGAGTCGGCCATCAATTGACTGAACGTCTGAAACCATGAGCCAAATAAGCTTTTCCTTCCCTAAATTGTTCTTCTCAGGTATTTTACTCACAGTGACAAAAAAGGCAACTAAAACCGCGTCCATCTATAAGACAACAGTCATCTGGCTATGCGTCTGTGCCGTGGAACACCGTGAAGTGCTCACAGCAGAAGACGGAGGCCTGGCACTCAGCACCATATGGACTGATTTCAAAGACACTGCTCCCTATAAAAACCAAGATGCAGAGCCACATGTCTTGTGTTTCCTTAGGAAAAACAGTAGAGATCAGAGTAGATATCAGGACTGAGTAAACATGTACCGTCTCTGTGTGGCCACCTGTCCCCACCAGGAGCCACAGTAGGCCAAATACTTGAATATTGCCTTGAGGTGAGATATCTGCATACGTAGGCCTACATGGATGCAGACATCTCTGAAGATTAAAAGCCAGCATTCCCACAGCAAAAGTGCCTGCAGAGAAGGCACCGATCCCTGCAGGGCGGCTGGGATGTTGCTCCTGTCTCTGTTTCCGTCGTGTGCAGGCATGGCATGCTGTCCGTGTTGATTCAGCAGGTAAAATAAACAAAACTCACTAAAACAGAACTGACCTTCCTCTCCACGCGGATCCCTCAGGACTCCACGCATCGCCAAACGTAAAATCACTCTCCAGCTGTCGGCAGAGGTTGGCTCCATTCACCGGTACCCTGGGCCCTCATTACGGAAAAGCTCAAGGGCCAACGTTTTGATAGAAACTCTTTTAAAGAACCAGGAATGAACAGACCGTAGGAATGAACAAGTCATAGCAAATTCCCTGTGAAAGTCTCACTTTCCCCCCATAGCCACGATGCTCCCTTCCGCCCGCTGGTCTAGCTGGGGGGTGGCATGTGGTGGAGGTTGCTGCATTCGCCTCTCCCCTGCAAGCCCCGTAACTCAGCCCGCAGGTGATCTCACAAAGGCAGATATTTTCAGAGAATAAGAAAAGGCTCAGTTGGGTGTGGTGGTGCACGCCTGTAATCCCAGTACTTGGGAGGCTGAGACAGGAGGATCACGGGTTTGTGACCAGCCTCTGCAACTTAGCGAGGAACTCAGCAACTTAGTGAGACCCTGTTTCAAAATAATAATAATAATAATAATAATAATAAAAATAATAGGGCTGGGGTGCAGCTTAGAGGCAGAATGTCCCTGGGTTCAATCCCCAGTACCCACATACACACATATACACGCATGCATGCACACACAGGCTCAGATTCTAAAAAGAGAAAGAAACAGGTAAAAGGACTGACTTGAGCGCTGGGCGTGGTGGAGCATGCTTGTAATCCCAGTACTTTGGGGGGTGGAGACCGGAGGATCCGGGTTCGAGGCCAGCCTCAGCTCTCTCTTTCTCTCTCCCTGTCTCTCTCCCTCTCTCTTTACTTAGTGAGGTCCTCCGCAACTTTGTGAGACCCGGCTTCAAAATAAAGTATAAAAAATAGGGCCGGGGGTATAGTGTGGAGGTAGAACACCCCTGGGTTCAATCCCCCCGGTACAGCAAAAAAAAAAAAAAAGGACTAAGGACTGACTTGTGTGAGGGAGAAGGAAGCCGGGCCCAGGTCCCACCAGAGGGACACTGAGCCTCGGTGACTATTTCCTCTCTCAAGCGCCATAGTCACTTCAGAGACTGAGGTTCATCCCCCACCTCGCCTCCAAAACCTGCTGAAAAGCAGCTTTCTACCCAAGATGATGACCTTTACGACTGCTGTTTAAATTTTAAAAATGAAAGATTCCCGTGAAACTGCAGCAGGAAACAGCCCGTTTACTCACTTTGGAACTCCCGGTCCCTGGATTCTCGGAGCTCCGTGTTCGTGACAGTTCTCTGAGTGAGTTCAGCTCGGGGCGTATCCCTAGTGAATGGCCCTTCAGAAGTGGAGACTACCTCCCACAACGAGGCCGGGTTCATGGCTCGGCGACGGAGGTGACTTGACCGCGACTCTCCCACAACACTGTGCCTTAAAAGTGTTTTCCAGCAGCAGTGAAAATCAAGGCACACCATATTTTTTAAATCCATTACAGTAATTACACTGTAGACGCTGTTGTGTCATGGAAGCATTTGGGGAATTCTCCCTCAGAAAGTAGCATTTGTAAGGTGCCCTTGGGGCCTCGTCAAGTCGCCCCTCTGCCATACTGTCCCTTTCTGACTTGTCTCTCCCATCCCCACCTCCCAAGTCCATGGTGCACAAACAGAGGCCATGGGGAATTATTATAGGCTTAGCATACCTCACGGCGCAGTGAGGATCCGATCCATCTTGGCCCCAGCTGCACCCGGCTACCTGACCGCTCCCGCAGTCATGTTCTGAGGTTGAGGGTCTCTGCCCGCTCCCGCAGTCACGTTCTGAGGTTGAGGGTCTCTGCCCGCTCCCGCAGTCGCGTTCTGAGGTTGAGGGTCTCTGCCCGCTCCCGCAGTCGCGTTCTGAGGTTGAGGGTCTCTGCCCGCTCCCGCAGTCGCATTCTGAGATTGAGGGTCTCTGCCCGCCTGCCCAGTTTCTTCCCTTCCCCTGGATTCCGTGGAGTTTCATTTGTTTCATGAGCAGGATGTACAGGATCGAACTATCATCAGCTTCCTGCTGTTCCCCTAGATTTCTCCAATAAATCCTAAGCGTTTTGAGGAAAAAGACTATTGTTTCCTTTCCTATCTCCCACATAAGGTGTGCGGTATCGACTGACAGGTTAGTTTGGACGGGTTGCTGTAGACAGCCGTTAATTTGTTGAAAATGATTTGTCTGGCTTCCTCGTGGTGTTTTCTACGCAGTACCTTCATTAGAACATTGTTTGCAGAAAATGACACCCTAGGACTGTACTTATTGGGTAACATTTTGAGAAGAGTCCAACTTCCAGAATCAAGAAATGACTTGGGACCATCCCCAGCACTCGATAAACTCAGCAGCTCTGGAAACCTGTGTGCTTACAGGATCCCTTCAACGACAGGATAGAAATGGCTCTTTCCTTTACTGGTAACTCTTGAACAATCACATTTCAATCTTTAATTTCTCAACAGCAAACCAACAACATGAAAAAAAAAAGTGTTGTGTGTAGGTTATTAAGTAATATGTGGTTATCAGGTTATCACATCTGACTTTCTCTTGGGTTTGTTTTCAGAAACACTTTGATGTTTTATCTCCCCCACAGTGTTATCCACATAAGCATGGATTACTGTGCACGTGTAGCATGTTAAATTGCTGGTGGCCTTAGCCTCTTTGCACCCAGCGTCTTCTTTTCCACACCGCAGCAGCCCACTGGCTTCTCTGGCTTTGTGACAGGTCCACCTGGCTGGGTCAGGGGCTCTCCCAGAGCACCTGCTCTTCCTGGAGTTCTTTTCTACATGGACGACTCCAGAGAAGAGTGGAAGCCAGGTCCCGTCTAGGTGTTCCAAGTAGCTGAGAGTGACTCCCTCCCTCCTTAACTCCCCATGCTCACGAATGCAGAGCTTCTACTCATTATTGGGACAAGTATTGTCATTAGTTTGTGAGCTTGCCTTGCTCTGGATATGAACTCCTCAAACGTGAGGATTTTAGTTGGAAAAACCCACCTTGGTTCCCACAGACCCAACAGAACAGGTGCTTAATAAATGTTGGTTCTGTTAAATTAAATTAATAGCTTCTAAACCTTTTCTAAGCACCCATGACACAGGCTTCAGCCCACGGGTGAGATGGTTGACTGGGCGCTTGCCTTGAGGTCTGGGTGGTCCCGGGTCACTCCCGGGATGACAGGAGACTCCTGTTGGGCTGGGACGAGGGTGGGACGGAGGTGGTAATCCTTGGTGGAAGCCATCTCTATAGCACCGTGTCCTGGATCAACAGACCTGTCCGAGGGAAGCCGGCATGCTGCTCAGGTGGCAGTTGCCCTGTGGGTGGTCGAGGACCCCTCCCTGTGGGGCTTCACATGAGACCTCCGTCCCTGGTCCGTCCTGCCTGCAGCAGGAGCTGTGTCATGCCATTTACTGGAAGGAGGGCATTTTACAGGTTCTGCTTCTTCATTATTTGTGTATCGCTGGGTCCTGTGTCTTTCCAAGAGCCCAGTCATTATTCTGTAGGATCAGCGCAGTTTCAACAGAGTGAAGCGGCAGCCATGTTCCACCACCCTGGATAAGTTCAGTTTCGTTTGACAGCGACAGCCTGCCTGTCAGGAATCCCGCAGGGAAGGTCAGATGCCGTGTCTAATCCCAAGGTCCTGGCTGAATGGGAAGCATGAGTCTAGGAGGCAGATTGCTACTCCTGGCTCTGTATTTAAAACAGGAATGCAGAGTTGCTCTTTGGCCTTGAGCACGATTTAACCTTTTCCAAATTAGGATGCACCCTCATCTGCACTGAGTAACAACAGATCGATGTTGTGACTGGATAACAGCCCTGCTGGACAGAGCACTTTGTCCCAGGGAGAGAGCCCGTCGCCTTCTCTCCTGTCTCCTCTCCTGACCAAACCTCGCCCCGAGTTTGACTTTACACAACTGACAGAAAATTGGATTGATGTTAAAGTTGCCCTTTGAAAACTGAATATGATTTCATCCCTACACTCTTGTCTGGAATTATTCCACAACACCCATTTGACCTATTTCAGGACATGTAGCAGGCACGTTCTTCTGATACGATCTTAATCATTAACTTATGACTTCAAATGTAAAATTATCCAAGGCATAGTATTACATCCATTTTCTGCCAGTGTTTCTTCAAGTTTCCTGATGTGGGAATTAAAGGGGGTTACTCTATCAACAATTCTACTTAACCAGGATTAATTCTGCCTCCTTAAGCTACGTCCCTTAGGCCATTTATCAATCCTCTAATTGAGCAAGACTTAATGTACACAGGGAGCTGGGCAGGTGTGGCTTCCCTGCTCCCCTGTTTCTTTCTGAAATGCCAGGGAAGTAGGAATTAGGACATCCAGGACACAGCTCTTGGCAGCCCAGGGGCTAGGGGCAGATGTTCTTACTTTCTCCAAAGAGCAGTATGTGAAGGAAGAATCCACATGCCGGGTCTCTGGGGATCGGGATGCCCATTTTCACTCAGCATTGCCCCTGGACATAGACTTAGCAGAGGCAATGCCCTACCAATCAGCAGATAAGGCCCACCACACCCGGTCCTTCCACCTGAGGGCACACCTCTGGCAGCAGCACCACTCCTGGGACCCACCACCCCTGTCATACCGCCTTAGGAAATGTTGGAGCTGCTTGTAATCTGACTGAGCAGCCATTTCTTCCCATGGTTGCACGACTTTGAGATGTTCAATGAATTTATTTTTTTTATAAACGTTGCATGCATAAATGGCTAGCACAGCCCTCGTTAAAACGCATTAACATTTTGTTTAATTTGGGATGCAAAAGGTAGCTTTCCCTAAATGAATTAGGAAGGCAGCCATATCCAAGAAGGATGGAGCAAGGGTGGGTATGTGTTGTTTATTATTCCCCAGAGCAGGCATCGCCTGGAAGGTTGAGAGCGACTTTGATGGGTATAACTCACTGAAGCAAAATGACGGCTTCAAGTGAGATGACTCAAGAAAGATGAAATGGTGCGTCCCTATGTCAGGGTAATCCTGCTCTCCTGCCGGAGCTTTGCTCCCCAGGCGTGTTCTACTATCTGATCCATCCTGCCCTTGGCTAATTTACGACAGCTCTTATCCCAGGTATAATCCCCATCTTCCCACTGAGCCCCAGGGCCATGAGAATACCACCTCGTACCTCAGCTGGTCTAGTACAAGATGAACAGGAGCTGGCCACTTGCTCCATAAACAGGAAAAAGTGGCATAAAAAGGACAAGAATATAAAGCTTGTCCTTTCTTCTATGGTCTCTTGACTTCTCCCAATTTTGTTTTTGCTCTTTCATGTTATTCTAAATAAAGAAAAAAATACATTTGAATTATTAGCATGATTTTGACTATTGGTCTTTACATTGCACAATGCCAGTTTTAAATAAAAGAACATTTCACTTGTATTCAGAGTCACTGAAACTAAATAAAGGGACTATAGTGGAGAAGGTTAAGAAGAAGACAGGTAAATGAAACTATCCTGCAAGACAGGCAAGCTCTGCTATCAAGTTAAAGTGTCTCGAGTGATTAACAGTGCTCAGGGATGAGGGTGAGCAGGGAGCATTTCTAAAGCAGATGTCACACCTCTGAAGTCCAAGGCGGGTCGCTCCAGGCAGGGCCCTGACCCTTGCACCACACCATCCTGCACCTGAGAGCTGGGCCAGGTTCTGCCCTCCCCACAATGGTGCTTAGCAGACTTATGATTCCCAAGGTTTCACAGGGGAAGAGAAAGGTGAAAGGAGGGTGTTATGGTTAGGTATAGAATATCCCCTGAAAAAGTTCACGTATCAATGTTCACAGTTGATCATGAGGGTTATACTCTCGTCAGTGTGTAAATCCATTGTAGTGAGTTTACTGGGTGGTAACCTAGGCAGGTGGGGTGTGACTGGAGAAGGTGGATCCCTGGGAGTGTGGCCTTAGGGACTGTGCTTGTGTCCTTGAGTCCCCTTGCTTCCTCTCTCTTGCTTCCAGCTTCCATGATGTGAGCAGAGCCATTGCTATCTCTCTTTCTCTGCCTCTTGCTACCATGCCCTGAGCTCTGCCAATATAACCAGCCTGACATGAACTGAACCCCTGAGATCTCCAGAACTGTGAGCAAGTACATCTTCCTTCCTCTAAGTCATAGTGGTCAGGTGTTTTGGATCACAGCACTGAGAATGCTGGCTGAGACAGAGGGGGACAACACAGCCTTTGGGGCAAGACTCAGGCATCCCTCAAGCTCTGCTGCTGGGGGCCAGGGCACTGTGGTGATCTGCAGTTCTACAGACAAACCTGAGCTGGACCTACATGACCAGCAGGGTCACCCAGCCAAGGAGACAGGCCGGGCTCTGATCCCTGCTCTGCAGGACTCCACAACCACACACCCTGTGGCTTTTGGGCGACTTCAGCGGAAGGGATCAGGGTCCAAATCCTCATTCAGTCTTTTCCCCTGTGTTCTTAATTAGTCTAGTGGCACCTGGTTCTGCAGTTACCACTAGCATAATTTGTTAAAAATTGATCCAGAGAAGTTGAACTTGACCTTTTCAGAACATTTAAGTCACTTGGGGTGTAGAGAAAGGCAGTGAAGGAAAACGGCAGGAGAGCATTCAGTGGAGCCACCATCCTCTGGCCTGTCGCCTTGCGCGTAGTTACGGCACACACTCCGTCATCCTGCGTCTCTAAGCAGGCCGGTGCCCTCACGTGCCAGCCATCCCAAGCCCAGCAGGGCATCTGCCACTGCACCTGGTCAGCCAGCAGGTGTGCACACATCACACCCACCTGCGCAGGGTGGCGCCTCCCGTGGTCCCTGTGCAAGGTTTCCTGGACAGAAGTGTTTCTTCACTCAAGTGTTGCATGAGGTGTTTATAAGACCAGCAGGTGACCTAGTCTTTAGATAGAAGGCAGTTCTCTATTGACTTTAAAAAGAAATACCTAACGCCCAAAATGGGGACACACAGAAATATATGTTTCAATGAATTCTGGTAACTAAAAATCAAGCCGGATATGTAATAAAATTGAATGATCCCTATGTGATAGCTTTAGGCAAAGCAAAATGATTGGTAGAAAAACAAAAAAGAGAAGGAAAAAGCAGAGTGCATTTGAGTGAACGTGTTTCTAAATGCTTTGTAGAGAGGCGTGTAATTGCTGTTGCCAGCACACGGAAAGGCAATACATGGGGTATTAGAGGGTTTAGCTTACTTTTGCTTGAGGGAAAAGCATATTTCTTTACTCTTAGGCCATAGCAACAGAAGAATCACTGGATTCTGGTAGAAATCAGTGTGTGCCTTCTCTGAGAGTCATCCAGCCACAGCTTTTGAGCATGGGTTAGAACTGATGATACTTTTGTGTCATTTTAAATGTGGGCCAGTATCATTTTGAACGCCGCTACCCAGGAAGATGAACGTCACATCTTTGCTGGAATGGTTGGGTGTCTGTGCTCTGGGCAACATGGCCCGGCACCGGGAGACGCGGGTTCAGCGCCTTTGCCTCCCCCGTGCAGCTACTAAGCTCTACATGCACAAGGGCCCATGCCTGACCTGCTGCTCTGCTGCTTCTATCTTGGCATGCTTAGTCGTTTGGGACCTGCATTTCACTCTCTCTAAGCCCTGCCATGATGGTCAGACCTGGCAGCAGAAGCACGTGCTATACAGGCCAGCTTTTATGGCTTTTTATATATATACATCTTCCACCCATGCATATAGCATTCCTAAAATTGCACACTTGTGAGTAAATCTGCTTCCCACTCCTCTCACTAATGCCACTGATCTTTCCTAGATGACTCTGGTACAAGGTCGCAGCTGAGTGCCAGCAGGGCTTTCAGGGTCCGGTCGCACAGGGATGGCCTCTTACAGTTAATGCACCTTCTTCCTAAACTCAGTGTTCATTACCATTCAATTTTCCTAAAAGCTATTAATAAAAACAAAACGAGTGAGCTGAACTTCCTACAGTACTGGGAACTTCCGCGTGCTGCTCACGTGGTGGACATCTGTGCTCGCTGGACGCTTGAACTTCCTGGGAAATATAGACCTGGGCATGAACTCGAGAACAAAATGTAATGAGGGTTTCTCAAATTTTATATTTCTATTGTTCTTTCCTAAAGTGTGTTTGTGTGTGTCTGTGTGTTTATTTGTATGTGTGTCTGTGTGTATCTGTGTGTGTGTCTGTGTGTGTGTCTGTGTGTGTGTATCTGTGTGTATGTGTGTGTTTGTGTGTGTGTGTCTGTGTGTGTGTCTGTGTATGTGTCTGTGTGGGGGGGTCTATGCATGTGTGTCTGTGTGTGTGTGTCTATGGGGGGGTCTGTGTGTGTTTGTCTGTGTGTATGTGTGTGTGTGTAGAGTAAATTCCAGTTTGAGCGTTAGGGAGACTGATTTCAGCACAGGCTCAGTGAGTGTCCGGGCCGTTCCAGTTTCACCTGGGTCCTGGGGAGGCTCTGCTCCTCTGCGCCCTAGGCCGCCAATGCTCTTGGGAGCTCTGTGTGTACAGCTGTGTCATCCATACCTCCTCCTGTGCCTGAGCTGCTGCAGAGTCCAGGCGTCATCTTGAAGGCAGGCAGGGACTGTGCCATCAGGTGCGGGGCCCTTTGTTTCTGCTTCTGCAGCCCTAGCTACTCCAGGCAAAGTGGCCGCGTGTGTGGAATTTGGTCCAAACTCAGCTCCCTGTGCTTCCCACCGCCCCGCAGTGGCCGACTCTGCATGGGGACTGCCTTTCAGAGTGGGAGGGGGTTAGATGACAGCAGATCCCAGCCCAGACTCCTCCAGCAGCTCAGGTGGAGCTGAAATTCCCCCTGCAGGGACAGCCTCGCCTCCCACTCACTGAAGCTTGGCTTCTTGGGCTACGCCTTACAGAGAAGGGGAAGACCTTGTGAGGCCGACATGCTCCTCCAGCTGGAGGATGTGGCAACAGGGGACAGGGTCCCTGCAAGAGGGAGGTGGCCCAGAGCTGCCCGTCCACCAGCCCCTGTGCAGCTGTGCCTCGACAGGTGAGGAGCAGGCTTGGCGACATCAGCCAGGGCCTTTCTAGAAGCTCTGAGGGACTGCCGAGAGCAGCAGGAAAGTTTAAGCATGATGAGTGACAGGCCTCTGGCTGCCAACCTGAGCCCTTCAAGCCTGAAGCCAGGGAGGTCAGGAGCCGGTGGCCATAGGCAGCTCAGCCGCAGTGGGCCGTGGCGACCACCAGTTTTCTGGGCATTTACCCTTCATCTGTCTACCTTACTCAGAAACGGCGACAGCAAAGCTTCCACCCATGCACTGTGGGCACTTCACAGGTAAAGGCATTCTCTCTGAATGTGCGCTACAGAGGTACACTGTGGGTCTCTCGTTTGTACTCTGTTGTCCCGCTAAATCGTCAAAGACCACCTGTCTGATTCGTAAAGCAGCTCCCGGGGAAGAAACTGTGCAGACATGATGTGTGTGCGCCAGGCGCTCCCCACCCTGCCCTGCGCCCAGCCAGGGAAGAGCAGGCTGAGCACCATATGGTGAGTCCACCAGACCAGCCCGCGCAGCCTCCACTCGGAATTCCGGCTCTCCAAGATGAAGGTTTCCACGGCAACCTCGCCACATGCCTTTTGCAGTTGCACATTATGGTTATTTCTCCTACTATCCAGAACCAGTAATATAACATGATAAATGTGTTGACAATGTGTAAAGAGAGAGAGGCACCGCGTGGCCTCCTGAGCCACCCACGCTGTCTCGCCTGGGCTCCTCTTTGACTAGACGGCCCCTCCTCTCTTGCCCTGCCTGCCCCTGGCTTTGCCCCCATCCTTGGCCGCAGGGTTGTGGATCTCCATCCCCCCATCAGAGACTGAGAGCTCTCAGGGGCTTCAATAAGACCAGGAAAATGCAGACATTTGACGAGTGTCCAGGACAACCTGGGCCAGCACTGGGCAGTCGACAGGTCTGGGGCAGATCTGCAAGAGCAGCAATTCTAGGAACAGTGGTGTGACATCTACAGAGGCAGGCCCTTCTCTACAACTTAGCTTCTGAGCTGCTGCCCAGAGAGTTTCTAAATGTCTTAGGCATGAAAAGGCAGGTGTAGTGTGGCCCCCCAGTCCGTTTTAACCTGAAATATGGGGGATTTAGGGGCTGACACACAGGCTAATGCCAGGAACCTCGACTTTGGGGGGAGCTGCCTTGATGAACACACTGCTGGAGAAATGTCTGAGGCTTTTGCAAAGGAGTTTAGGAAATGGGGCCAAGTGCTGAATTGCTCTTGCACTGTCGCACTCCGCCGTCCAACACTCAGGGACATAAGTAGCAGGCGGTCCCCAGCGTCAGGTGCTGACCTGTGTTCTGAGCTGGGTTTTGTCTAGAGGGAGAGACAAGTAAATGAATAATCATGAGACAGTGTAGGCTGTGAGGTCACAGAGAGATGTGCCGAGTGCTGTGGGAATTCCAGAGGGGAGGCGGCTGATCCCTGGAGGGAGACAGAGTTTCATGGAACCCGGAACTTGTCACTGGTCCGGATGGATGAGTAGGAGTTTGCCAGCTGGGGAAAATGTAGAGAGCAATCTAGATGTGTTATTTGTAGAGGACACGTGCCCTGCTCAGGGAGCCCTGAGGGTGATTTACGCATGTCATTGCTGTGTTTATTTGTGTCCTCCTTGCTCCAGAAAGGATTTATTATGGCACAATCAAAGAAATTTCAAATAAATAAGAAAAATGAAGCCAAAGCAATCGAAGTGTAAGGAGACAGAGCCAGTGCACGTGGCCACACTGTGGCCGGGCTCCCCAGAGCTGGGCCTCTGGACTCTCCAATGCCACCCTGGGTACCCTGAGGGCGTTTGAGGCATGACAGGTGTGCAGTGAGTTCTTATGGAGTGGTTACATCCTGTACCCTGCTGCAGGTGGACTGCCTCTCTTGGAGAAGAGCGCATGCTTATTATAAGGTTTAGAATACTTAAGTGGTGAAAGGAAAGAATTGCTTAGAAAATGTAAACTGGAAAAGAAGAAAAAGAAAACCAAGCATTCCTGATTGTCCAACAAGATACACACAGAATCAGTTCCTCAAGGGGCTCCCAGAAAGGGAGGAGCTGAGAGTCATACCCTGTATCCAGAGCAGCCAGCCAGAGAGCACGAGTCTACAGAGCCGTCCCCAAACTGAGGGTCTGGTGAGAAAGCACTCCTGCAAAACTGTGCTCACAATAGTACTGTGCATGCATGCCCTCAAATTATATTAAAACTAGATCCATAGCTCTATGGAGAGAAAACATCATGTGACATAATTAGCCTAAACTTAGCTGGAGAGTCGGGATACCTCCTGACTTTTGCCTCCCCCCAGGACTTTGTTCCTGAACACCAAATCCAAGAGCGCCACACTGCCCGCCTCCGTGTCTCCATGGGTTAGTAGAGTTGAATGCCACACCACCTCTTGGACTCGTTGCTGTCAATTAATGGCTTGGGTCATTATTGTATTTATCACTAGATTTAACAGTGAGGCAGCTCTGAGAGCCGATGCACTCTGTGGCCCTGAGAAGGAAGAGTGGAAGTGAACAAAGGAGAGAAGAGGTGAGAGGAAGGGAGGAGGTTAGGAGGAGAAGATAGTGGGGAGAGACACCATGAATACAGAGTCCTCAGAGGACATGCGGGCTGAGGTCCGGGCTCTTTTCCCCCTGGTCTTGGCAGATGTCTGTTACAGGGTGCTTTCCTATTTGACACTCAGATACCATGGGGCTTTGTCCTGGAAGCCTCCCCAGCTCAGGATTGCCCAAAGAGGGGGCAGGACTTACTGCAGCCTGTCCAGTCACCAGGTGCCTGTCCCACATGCCCATGTGCCTCGGGCTGTGCCCAGTGGCTCCTCACCTCTGCATGTCTGGAGTGTCTTGGCCTCAAATCCCCTCAGACACCCTGCTCTTGCCTCTCAAATGAGGTGGATAGACTCCATGACCTCCCAGCTCACCACTGAAAGCAAGGGGTTTTCACCCTTCATTATCAACAACTCAAGAGCTGGTGTTCATATACAGACATATTTTTTTCTCATCTTTCCACAAGGGAATTTGTGGTGTAGCTTAAAAGTTCTGATTCTGGAGTGAGAAAAAATATACCTTTTACAAGAAAAATGGTTTGTACAATCCACTTAAACTTTCTAAATCTGACATTTCATCCTAAAATGGAGATTTTATTGACCATATAGGACAGAAGTAGTCATTTGTGGTCAGCACAAATAGTAACTGGAATCTACTGAGCATAATATGGTGATAAAGAAAAGAGAAGAAGGGGAGAAGAGAGGAAGAAGAGAAAGGGTGGGTGCACAGAAAGAGATCATGATGGTGATGATGATAATGGTGGTGGTGATGATGGTGATGATGATGATGTTGGTGGTGATGATATAGTAGTAATGATGATGGTGATGATGGTGATGATGAGGGTGGTGGTGGTGATGATGGTAGTGATGATGGTGGTGATGGTTATTATGGTGGTGGTGATGGTGGTGATGATGATAATGTGGTGGTGATGATGTGATGATGGTGGTGGTGATGGTAGTGATGATGATGGTGATGATAATAGTGGTGGTGATGGTGGTGATGATGATAATGGTGGTGGTGGTGGTGATGATGGTGGTGATGATGGTAATGACGGTGGTTATGGTGGTGATGATGATGGTGGTAATGATAGTGATCATTGTGATGATTATGGTAAAGATGATAGTGATAGTAATGGAGATGATAGTAATGATGGTAATGATGATGATAATGATGGTGGTGATGATGATAGTGATCATGGTGGTGATGGTGATGATGGTGATGGTAATGACATTGAGGATGATAATGTGATGGTGAGGATAACAGTGTGGGTGATGGTGATAATAGTGATGATGGTGATGGTGGTGGTAGTGATGGTGATGTTGATAGTGATGATGATGATGATAATGATGGTGATGATGATAGTGATGATAGTGATCATGGTGGTGATGGTGATGATGGTGATGGTAATGACATTGAGGATGATAATGTGATGGTGAGGATGACAGTGGGGGTGATGGTGACAATAGTGATGATGGTGA
>PVJS01044753.1:0-16526 GCA_004027185.1 Glis glis
TGTGTGTGTGTGTGTGTGTGTGTGTGTGTGTGTGTGTGTGGTACTGGAGATTAAACCCAGGGGCATTCTACTTCTGGGCCACACCCCCAGCCCTATTTTATTTATTTATTTATTTTTTTTTTTGCGGTATTGGGGATTGAACGCAGGAGCTTTCTACCTCCGTGCTATGCCCCCGGCCCTATTTTTTATACTTTATTTTGAAACTGGGTCTCACGAAGTTGCGGAGGGCCTCACTAAGGAGAGAGAGAGAGAGAGAGAGAGAGAGACAGGGAGAGAAAGAGAGAGAGCTGAGGCTGGCCGCGAACCCGGATCCTCTGGTCTCCGCCTCCCAAAGTACTGGGATTACAAGCGTGCACCACCACACCCGGCTTGCCCTATTTTATTTTTATTTGGAAACTAGGTTGATGAGAGTCTCACTACTTGCTGAGACTGTCCTTAAACCTGCGATCCTCCTGTCTCAGTCTCCCAAGTACTGGGATTATATGCGTGGCCCACCACGCCCAGCTTTTTTGTTTGTTTTGAAACAGAGTCTTGCAAGGTTGCTGAGAGTCTCCCTACATTGCTCAGGCTAGCCTCGAACTTGCAATCCTCCTGTCTCAGTCTCACAAGTACTGTGATTACAGGCGTACCCCACCATACTCGGCTATACTGACTGTTTTTTTTGTGGTACCAGGGATTGAACCCAGGGGGGTTACACCCCCAGCCCTATTTTTTATCCTTTATTTTGAAACAGGGTCTCACAAAGTTGTGGAGGGCCTCACTAAGTAGCTGAGGCTGGCCGCGAACCTGGATCCTCCCGTCTCTGCCTCCCAAGTACTGGGATTACAAGGGTTGTGCCACCACACTGTGCCCCCATTCTTATAGGACTGCCCTTTCCTTCTTGGTCTTACCTGGATCTAGCAGGGGCCTCCTGCATTTTGGACAGCCTGTCCCCTGACCGCAGCTGAATGGCCCAATTTTTGGCAACAGCAGCCATCCAAGATGGGCCAGGCAGCACCTTGAATCTATAGCAGACCCAGTGCCTCCTCTCTCTGGGGCGAGGAGAGTGGGTGTGGTGACCTTGGCGGTATCTCAGGCGAGAGAGAAGGAATTTGACACATTGAGAAGCAGAGATGAGATGGGGGAAGGCATTCTGCTCACCTTCAGTCCCGGGTACCAGGTGATGCCAACGTACACCTGTGCCCCGCCCTCTCCTGAGGCATGTTGTTCTCTCAGTCTTTGGAGTCCATGAGCCAATCAGTCTCCTTCCTTCCTTCCTTCCTTCCTTCCTTCCTTCCTTCCTTCCTTCTTTTCTTCCTTTCTTCCTTCCTTTCTTTTTGTGGTACTGGGGATTGAACCCAGGGGCATTCAACCTCCAAGCTATACCCCCAACCCTATTTTATTATTTTTTTTTATTTTGAAACAGGGTCTCACTAGGTTGATGAGAGTCTCACTACTTGCTGAGGCTGTCCTTGAACCTGCCATCCTCCTGTCTCAGTCTCCTGAGTACTGGGTTACAGGTGTGTGCCACCACACCATGCTGGTGCATGCCTGTAACCCAGTACTTGGAAGGCTGAGACAGGAGGGTCATAGGTTCAAAGCCAGCCTCAGAAATTTAGGGAGACCCTGTTTTCAAATAAAAAATAAAATAGCGCTGGGGGTGTAGCTCAGAGGTAGAATGCGTCTGGGTTCAATCTTGAGCACCACAAAATAAATGAATAAATAAATTAATTAATTAATTAAAAAGTAAACCATCTCCCAAAGACCCACATGTTTAAGGTTTGGTCCCCAGCCCGTGCAATATTGGGAGGCGGTGGAAACCTTGAGAGGCGGGGCCTAGTGGGAAGGTCTTCAGGTCACGGGGCGGGCCCTTGGTGGGGACAGTGGGACCCCAGTACCTTTTCTTCTGCTCCCCAGCCACGAGGGGGGTGGTTTTGTTCTGCCACGTGCTTCCGCCACTGTGTGCTGCCTCACCACAGGCCCCAAAGCAACAGGGCCGACCGACTGTGGTCTAAAACCGCGAGCTAGAATAAACCTTCTCTCTTCCTAAGTTGGTCATCTCAGGGATTCATTAGCGTGCTGGCAGGCCGGCTAGCCAGGAGCAGTGGGGCCGCGCTGGCTAGCCCGGGCCTGCGTGCTGCAGCGTCTCTGCTCCCGAGCAGCCCAGAGCTGCGGCCTCGCCCGCCCTGTGTCTGACGCGGCGTCAGATAAGCAGACCCTCCACACAGCGGCAATTGAGGCAGGTACAGAGGAATTCCACCTCCCTTCAAAAACCCTGCCGCTTCAACCCACCCAGCCAGGCAGCCTCGAAGATGGAGCGTGAATGACGGAAGGCAGCAGGGAGAACCACAGGCAAACTCTGCTGCTGCTTCATCAGCGTCCGTGCACATCCTGGACACACTTGGGGCGTGAAGCAGAGCGGCTTCCCCGGGACCGTCCTAATAACCTCTCCAGGCGCCAAGCACTCTCAGGCCATACTTTCTTTTCTTTTCTTTTTTGTGGTGCCAGGGATTGAACGCAGGGGCATCCTACCTCCAAGATATACCCTCAGCCCTATTTTATTTTTATTTTTGAACAGGGTCTCTCTAGGTTGATGAGAGTCTCACTACTTGCTGAGGCTGTCAAGTACTGGGATTACAGGCATGCGCCACCACGCCCAGCTCAGGTCAAGCATTTTGACAAGTGTCTGTTTCTTAAATGTGACTAATGGCATTGGGAAACATAAACTGAGGGAAAATGCCGATGGAACGTGGCGGGAATGTCAACAGCTAGTTGGCACACCCGAGGACGCAGTGTGCCAGCGGGCAGCGGGAAGGTGCCCCAGAAGGGAGCAGCAGGAGCCAGGTCTTGCTTAGGGAGCAGGGTGGGGTATGAGGAGCCTGACGTGTCATCTGGCGCCTGGTGATTGGCAGTGCCAGACTGGGCCCTGGAGGACGTGGGGAGGTGGGAATGCTCCCCAGGTGCTCTGTGAGTCTAGGCCACCTCATCTGGCAGCCTGTGTCTCTGGGTTTCCTCGCAGTCCTCTATCACAGTCAAGCTGATTTCCAGCCCACCCACATTCCATGCTTGCTCCTACCCTAGCGCCTCAGCTGTGGTACATCCCCATTCCTCCTGAAATGTTCTTTACCATCCTAACCCCGCCACCTCAGCTGGGCTCGGAGGAACAGATACAGGACTACCGGCTACAGCTGCTCAGGACAGGCACGGCGCCACTCCCTTCTCGGTCCACCGCTCATCCTGTCCAGTGTAACTCCACAGATTAGTCCATGGCAGGTTCAGAACTAGGCTTTGCGGTCAGATGGACCCAGGTTTGAATCCTGGTTCTGCTATTATTAGCTATGCAATTTTAGGCAAAACATTGATGATTTTATCTGCAAAAGGGGGACATGCCGTATTTTAGGGTTCTAAGATGCATGGTTTTACATTTCCCCCATCTCTGAAAATGGGCTGTATCTTACAATGGCTGGCATGAGTGTGTGTGTGTGTTACTAGTGATTGAACCCAGGGCATTCTACCTCTGAGCTACACTCAGTCCTTTAAAATTTTTTTTTTTTTGTTTTGAAACAGGGTCTCAAGCCAGGCGTGGTGGCGCACGCCTGTAATCCCAGTACTTGGGAGGCTGAGACAGGAGGATCACAGGTTCAAGGACAGCTTCAGCAACTTAGTGAGGTCCTCAGAGACTTAGTGAGACCCTGTTTCAAAATAAAATATAAAATAGAGCTGGGGTATAGTTCAGAGGTTGAATGCCCCTGTGTATAATCCCCAGCACCAAAAGAGAAAGCAGTGTTGGAGCCATCATCATGATCAAGATACAGCTCTGTTCTAGATGGGGGGGCTACTTTGTCCCCATAAATTCCTTCATGCTGCCCCTTTCACAGCCAAGCCCTCTCCTCTCCTAACCCTCCCGCATCCACACATCCTCTTTTTTCAACGCCATAGTTCTGCCTTTTTCAGAATGTCACATCAATGGAATCGCACAGTAGGCAACCTTTCATCTTTGGCTTCCTCGAGATAACAAATTGCACTTGAGATTCATCCAAGTAGTTGCAAATGTCAATTGCTTATCTCTCTGCGCTGCTGCGCAGTGTCCTGCGCAGTGTCCCATCGTGCGGCTGTCCGTCCACTCCCCAATCCACACAATAAATAAATAAATAAAGCTGATATGAACATTTGCATGTGGGTTTTTGTTCAACACAGGCTTTCATTTCACTTGGGTAAATACCATGGAATAGGATTCCTGAGTGGTTTGGTTATGTGTATGTTTAACTTCATAAGAAGCCGCCAAAGTGTCTTCCAAAGTGGCTGTACTGTTTGCCAATCCCACCAGCAAAGCGTGCGAGTCCCTGTTGCTCAGCACCCTCAGCAGCACTTGGTATTATTCTTAGTTTTGTTTTGTTTTTTCTTTCACTTCCAATAGTTAAACATCAGTTTTTAAAATCAAGTCAAATGAGTCATGTCACTCCTCTACTTAACCCCTCCAATAAAGCGGGGTGTGGTGGCACATACCTGTAATCTCAGTACTTGGGAGACTGAGACAGGAGGATCACAGGTTTGAGGACAGCCTCAGCAACATAGCAAGACTCAGCATCCTAGTGAGACCCTGATTCAAAACAAAAAAGTGAAAAAAGGGCTGGGGATGTAGTGCAGAGGTAGAATGCCCCTGGATTCAATCCCTAGTAACACACACACACACACACACACACACACACACACACACACACACAGAATGTTTCCAATGCTCCAGAAAGCTCTCTCATGCCTCTTCCCCTTAAAGGTGATCACTATTCGTGTGTGTGTGTGTGTGTGTGTAGTGCTGGGGATCAAACCCAGGGGCACTCTACTACTGAGCTACATCCCCAGATCTTTTTATTTTTTATTTTGAGATAAGGTCTCACTAAGTTGCCCTCGAATTTGAGATCCTCCTATCTCAGTCTCCTGAGCTGCGGGGATTACAGGCATGCACTACCACGTCCAGCACTATTCTACTCTCTGATTTCCATCATATATTAGTTTAATGGAATCATATGGTCTATACTCTTTTTGTCTAAGTTCTTTCATTCGCTGGTGCCCCATATTTGTAATTCCAGTACTTGGGAGGCTGAGAAAGGAGGATCACGGGTTCACTGCCAGCCTCAGCAACTTAGTAAGGCCCTACACAACTTAGCAAGACCATGTTTCAAAATAAAAGAATAAAATTGGGCTAGGGTGTAGCTCAGAGGTAGAATACCCTTGGGTTTCATTCCCAGTACCACAAAAAATAAAATTAAATAAATAAATAAATTCTTTCACTTGTCATTGTCTGTGAGACCCATGGTTTTTTGTTTTTGTGGCACTGGGGATTGAACCCAGGGACATTCTACCTCTGAGCTACACCCCCAGCCCTGTTCTATTTTTTATTTGGAAACAGGGTCTCACTAAATTTCTGAGGCTGTCCTTGAACCTGAGATCCTCCTGTCTCAGCCTCCCAAGTACTAGGATACAGGCATGTGCCACAGTGCCCAGCTGTACCCATGTTTTTGCACATGGTTGCATGAAACCGTATTTTGTTCCTTTTTCTTGCGTTGCACTGTTCCATTGTAGAAGTACACCACAACTCATTTATCTTTTCTTCTGTTGGTGGGCCTCTGGGTTTTTCCTGACCTCCAGCTATTTAGTAATACTGCTGTGAACATTTTTATGCACATCTTTTGGTGGAGATATGCATTCATTTCTTTTGGATATATGCCTGGGAGTGGAATTGTTAGATCATAGACTGGACACATGTTTATCAGCTATTGATTCTTTTCCTTGTTTACTGCATTTTTCTCTCACTAGACTGTAAGTTCCATGAAGGTAGGAAGCAAGCTTGCATTGTTCACCATTATATTCCCAATGTGTTTATGGCACAGAGCCTGACACATATTAGGTGCTCAGTAAATATTAGTTGAATCAATGCAAGAACAAACTTAAGTTACTCTCAGTTCAAAGTGAGTTCTGACAAAGCCAGGACTCCACCCAGGTCCTCCTGACTTCCCCTCCCCCACTGAGACGGGAGCCCAAGTGACTCGACGGGACTGCAGGTGTTGGTTGGTTTCAGTGTCCCGTTATTCTTAGAAGAAAAAGCAGCTTCTTCTCCCTCTCTGGGCCTGCATTGTCACAGCCTGAGATATTCTTTTGATTATGAGAACATTTCCCATTAAGCGTGCGTCTCCAGCTTTCCCCCCGGTATTTATGAGTTCATAAGTCTCAGATCTGTCACAATTGGTGTAGCCAAAGTATATCTGAATATAATGAAATAATTTGATGAAAAACGTAGCAAGAATACCATCAGAATTGTCTCCTGCTTTACAAACCCTCCCCAGGGGATGGGTGTGTATAAATCAGCACCTCCCTTAATTAAGTAAAGCATTTTAAGAAAAAGGAAAAAATTAATTGCCGCTTCATGGCACCACCCCAGCCGACTACCCAAATGGTTCACGTTCCATAAACCTTGCCTGAATTTAGAACTAATTATCACTCTTCTGGTTTCTTTATGCTTCCTGACGTAGCAGGGATCTGTGGGGCAGCACAGGATGGTTTTTTTCCTCCACTTTCAAAATGATGTAAGTTGTCATAAGAATCGAGCAGTCTTATTTATTTATTTATTTGTGTGTGTGTCTGTGTGGTACTGGGGGATTGAGCCCAGGGGCATTCTACCTCTGAGCTACACCCCCAGTCCTATATTATCATTATTATTATTATTATTATTATTATTATTATCTTGCGGTACTGGGGATTGAACCCAGGGGCATTCTACCTCTGAGCTACACCCCCAGCCCTATTTTTTATTCTTTATTTTGAAACAGGGTCTCGCTAAGTTGCGGAGGGCCTCATGAAGTAGTTGAGGCTGGCTGCGAACCTGTGACCCTCCTGTTTCAGCCTCCCAAGTACCGGGATTACAAGCGTGCGCCACCACACCCGGCATTTTATTTTTTTATTTTGAAACAGGGTCTCACTAAGTTGCCGAGGGCCTCACCAAGTTGCTGAGGCTGGCCTTAAACCTGCAATCCTCCTATCTCAGCCTCCCAAGTACTAGGATTACAAATGCATGCCACCATGCCCGGCTTTTTTTTATTTTTTAAGTTGAAAATGTGGGGTATGTAGAATTGGAGCATCCACAGAATGGTGTGGGATCCTGGCCTGGCTGATTCCATGACCTAGGCAGGACCTGGATGTCTCTGGTCTCTATCTGGGCTGGCTGTGCATCTTCCATCCAGCGGGCCTGCCCTCAGGAGGGCCTCTCATCTCCTGGCATGAGGGCCCAGTAGGAGGGGAGAATCTAACCATCTTTGAGCCTCCGTGTGGTCCAGCCTGATGTCCCTCCTGACTCTCCTTCCTGCTGGCTCTGGCCTCATTCTTGCCCCAGAGGACTGGCCAGTCCCATCTTCGATCGATATAGCCCCTGCCAGGGTAGCGGCAGACTAAGGCTTTGCTCATTCCCGGTTGCATCCTGGCCTCTGGCCTCTGGCTGCCTTCTGATTGGTGTAGTCACCCAATGGAGCAGGCTGTCCTGGTCTGACCTGAGCTATTTTTTGGGGGGGGAAGTAGTGGCAATTCAATTCTCAACGGCATCAGCACAATTGGCCTTGGTAGCCCTTGGTAGCTGTAAGCCTTGTTCTAGGTCCAGAGCTGAGTGAGGGCCATCTCCTCGCAGGTAGAAAGCAAGGCCTGACCCTTCCTTTGCTTCTGACACTTGTCCCATGTGAGTGACTTTCTAAACTGTAGGCACTCAATCAGTGCTGAGTCGCTGTCTGAATTTTATTGAGAGATGGATGACTGCAAAGAACTAATAATCCAACATTTTAAAGTTATTATTATTATTATTTGCGATACTGGGGATTGAACCCAGGGGAATTCTACCTTCAAGATATACCCCCAGCCCTATTTTTAATTCTTTATTTTGAAACAGGGTCTCACAAAGTTTTGGAGGACCTCATTAAGTAGCTGAGGCTGGCTGTGAACCTGCGGTCCTCCTTTCTCAGCCTCCCAAGTACTAAGATTACAAGCGTGCGCCACCATTTTTTTGAGATAGGGTCTCACTATGTTGCTCAGGATGGTCTTGAACTCCTGGGCTAAAGTGATCCTCCTGTCTCAGCTTCCCAAACAGCTGGGACTACAGGCAAATGCCACCATGCGTGGCTTTAATAATTCAAGTGTGTGTGTGTGTGTGTGTGTGTGTGTGTGTGTGTGTGGCATTCTGCCTCTGAGCTACACCCTCAGTCTAATTTTCATTTTTTATTTTGAAACAGTCTCACTAAGTTGCAGAGGGCCTCACTTAGTTTCTGAGGCTGGTTATAAACATGCAATCCTCCTAAGTACTAGAATTACAGGCATGTTCCACCATGCTGGGCTAATAATTCAACTATTTAAACAGGTTTAGGAGATGTGTTGCACATAGCTAAGTGCATTCATTGTAAATGTACAACTCAGTGAATCTTGACTGTGTATACCCATGAAACCCTCATCGGGTCAAGACAGGACATATCCATATATCCATCCCCCACCCTGGGAATTTCCCTCCTAGTCAATACTTCTCAGAGATACAATTATCCTGACTTCTATAGCTGAAGATTGCTTTTGTCTGCTCTTGAATTTCATATAGCTGGATCACCTGGTAACTAGTTTTTTTGTGTCCACTTTTTCTCATCCACTGTGTGAGATTCATCCTTGTTTTACAGAGCAGTAATTCTTGAATTTCTTTTTAGACTAAAAGATTCAAAAGAAAAAGAAAAAAGTGACTGCTCTAGTGAGTACTGGTTGTTGGTATCTAGTTTGACAGCATGTTGTCCTTAAAAAAAATCCTACATGTTGAGATATTTGTGAGTCTAATACTGTCATTACAGTAAGTACAAAAAAAAAGAAAGAAAGAAGAAGAAGAAGAATTGAGCTCGAGAGTACTCAAGTGCATTCAAGTTCCAAATGAGCGGGGCGAGTGTGATTAGGAAGGTGTCTGACCACATCCCTCCCCTCTTGAGAACCTTCCAGGACATCTTCTTGTTGCTATAATTTCCATTTCCTGGGTTACTAGAGGTTGAGTATCTTTTCCTCGGATTGTCTTGTTTCCCTCAGATCTTGCAGGGACTCTTCTGGAGGGCTGAGAGGGGTGTTGGGAGGTTGGGGGTTGCTTCCTCCAGGCTCTGTATGAGGGGGCAACACGGACACCCCTTTCTGGTTTTCCCCCCATAAGGGCCATTCAGCCCCAGACCCAGGGAAAACCAGCACTCAGGACAGGCAGGAGAGTCAGAATCCACCCTCTCTCAGGCCAGACTGACGCGTTGAGTGTCCCCTGGGAACCTCAGTTTCAACCCCCATCTTCCACCCGAAGAGCTTCTTAGCCATGGGTGCCAGAGACTTCCATGAAGGCTCTGAGCCAGCAGGTCTGGGTGGGCCCAGGAACTTGATATTTTAAATTCTCTTATGTGATTCCAGAGACTGGACTGGATGGAGCCAGACTGCCTGACTGAATTCCAGCTCTGCCTGTTATCACTGTGACCTCCAGCAAGTACCTTCCTCCTCCTGTCTTGGTTTTCTCATTTGCACAATGGGGATAATAATAGTGTTGGGAGAATAAAATGCATCAACACATTAATGTGTATAAGTAATGAGAAGAGTGCCTGGCCCAGAGTAAGCACTCCGTGAGTTGGCTGAGTCTCAGAGTCTAGAGAGAGCCGGGTATGGTGGTGCACACCTCAATCCTAGTTCTTGGGAGGCTGAGACAGGAGGCTCACGAGTAAAACACCAGCCTCAGCAGCTTAGTGAGGCTCTGTTTCAAAATAAAAAATAAAAAAGGGCTAGCGGTGTAGTTTGGAGGTAGAATGACCCTGGGTTCGTCCCCAGTACCCCCACCCCCCAAAAAGAAATAAAGTCTAGAGACAAAATAGGAAATAAAGGGACTTTAGATAATCGAGGAGAGAAATCAGTAGAATAGTGGAAGGGGATAGAGGGAGGGAGGGGAAAAAGGAGAACTGATGAAGGAAACAGTTCAAATAATGCTATGTCCACATATCAAGGTATCACTACCAATTTCACTAACATGTACAGGGAGGTGTGAGTAGTAGGGTGGGATCTGAAAGGAAATACACCAAGTCCTGTGTACATGTGTGTCTAGTGCACTGTGATGTATAATTACAATGCACATGTCTTCCCACGCCCACAGAAGAGCTCTGAACCTCCAAGGCACGCCTCTCACTCTGGAGATGGCTTGCATTCTCCTTTGAATGTGTATTTCTTGCTTTCCTAAATAAATCTCTATGTCTCTGATATGCTCGTGCTGAAAAATAAAACAAAGCAAAAAAATGGGTGTGAGCCGGGTGTGGTAGTGCACACTTGTAATCCCAGTCCTTGGGAGGCTGAGACAGGAGGATTGCAGATTCGAGAACAGCCTCAGCAAGTAGTGAGACTCTCACCAACCTAGGGAGACCCTGTTTCAAAATAAAAATAAAATAAGTCTGGGGGTGTAGCTCGGAGGTAGAATGCCCCTGGGTTCAATCCCTAGTATACCCCCCACACACACAAAAAAACCTGGGTGTGAGCTGGGTGTGGTGGCGCACACTTGTGAGGCCCTCTGCAACTTAATGAGACCCTGTTTCAAATAAAAAATAAAAATTCAGTTTGAGGGTGGAGCTCAGAGGTAGAATACCCCTGGGTTCAACCCCCAGTACCACACACACACACACACACACACACACACACACACACAAATTGGTGTGGTGGTGCACACCTGTAATCCCAGTACATGGGAGACTGAGACAGGAGGATCACAGGTTTGAGACCAGCCTCAGCAATTTAGGGAGACCCTTAGCAACCTAGCAAGACCCTGTTTCAAAACAACAACAACAACAAACAGAGCCGGGCATGGTGATGCACGCCTGTAATCCCAGTAATTGGGAGGCTGAGATGGGAGGATAGCAGGTTTGAGGACAGTCTCAGCTCTCACCAACCCAGCAAGACCCTGTTTCAAAATAAAAATTTAAAAAATAGGGCTGGGTGTGTAGCTCAGAGGTAGAATGCCCCTGGGTTCAATTCCTAGTACCACAAAAATACATAAAATAAATAAATATAGGACTAGGGCTGTAGCTCGGAGGTAGAATGCCCCTGGGTTCAATCCCAAGTACAAACAAAACCAAGCACATTAGTTTTAAACTATTCACAGGTGGGATTGAGGTAGGAAAAAAAGAGCCTTGGAAATATTATTAGTTAGAAATTTAGACTTATGATAGAAAAAAATTAAGAATTCCCCAACCCTTCCCCCTAGTTTCCCCCAGTGAGCCAACACTCCCAAAGTTAATGGAGCTGTTTCCTAGGCAACCCAGAGTCACAGCCCAGGAGCTCTCCCTAATGTAAATAAGAGAGAACCTCTCTGGGCCATTTAAGATTAGAGAGGGTTAGGGGATGGTATGTAAATTAACTGCCTTTTCTGCTTTCTGTATCTCGCTTATGCTAGGTGTAATGAATCTTGTGCTTTCCCCTTCCCTCCCCAAAGTGGGAGACCGAGGGTATAAGAATCGTGTGAGCCCTTTGTTTGGGGCTCAGTTTCATGGCAATTGCCAACTGAGTCATTTACGGTAAATAAAAGAAGCCTGACTATCTGAATTTGGCCTCCGGAGTTACTTTCTAGGGACCAGGTGGTCAGACCAAGCATCCTGCAACATTTTGGCGAGCTAGCCAGGAGCAGCCACCTAGTCTGCAAAAAAGGATCCACAGCGTTTTGCCTCCTCTGGTCTGTGCCTCCTGGGGAGTTGGCCTTCCCCATGACAGATGCCGCTCCACTGAGCATGCTGGGGGGGGGGGCTTTTTTTGCCACCATGTGGGAGGTTTCTCCCAGAGGGGTCAATTCCGGGAGTTACAGCTGTTGAGATTTTAGACTGGAAAAGGAACAGGTGATTATCTATTCGGCGCCAACATCTGAATCAGGTAAGCCGCCCTGGGGCTCGGTTAGGTCAGATCCTGCTGTCAGAGTAGCGGAAGAGGGGACTGATCACCCCCTTTATGAAATTCCCTGAGTAGTGTCCACAGGGAGGGACATGAAATCAGAATTCAGTTTGGTAATCTGGTCGGGTAAGTGAGTGTGTGACCGAGACGCTGGACACAGATGAAGCGAGTGCTGCCTATTATTTTAGGTGCCCCGGCACTAGTCTGGACTCTCTAGGCAGAAATGGGAAGGAAACAGGAGAAAAATAATCCTTAAAGGAGAGCTGACGGGCCAGGTAACTTTGCATGCAAATCAAGGTGAGAAACGCCATGAGGGAAAGTGGCAAAGAATTTCCTTAATAGCCCAGTTATTTTGAAGGCTGTGTGAGTGTAAAACGTGTCTGAAGACACAGGACAAGTGCGGAATTCCTATCTGCAGTTTTGGATGGCACTTCTATATGACTTAATATAGTAATCTAAGAAGTGCTTAAAATTCCCCACAAGGGAATGGGGCAATTAGGAATTGGGCGTTGTCTCAGGGGGAGTACAAAAGACCCCTGATAGATGGGTTGAGTCTGACTAAACACTCAGAGTTGAGTATCTGAGATGAAAAACAAACAAACAAAATGAATCCAAATACCTTTTAGTTCACATGGCATATAAATCTTTAACAAATAAGTTTATGTGAGTTGGGTATTGTTACTGTTTCAGAGATGTACATGGGTCCCTCCCCAAATAGTGTGAAGGGGATACTGGGGAGGCACGCTGTACCTGTATAAGCTCTTTTGTTTTTGTTGTTGTGGAGACAGGGAGAAAAAGGGGGGAGGGAGGGCCATTTCCCTTTCTGAGGAGGCAGCAGGGAGCTCTAAGGGGGGCTCCAAGCTCTGCTTGGTCCTTGGGTTTCTAAAAGGTGGCCCCTTATCAGGGTTCCATGGCAACGGTGCTCTCTTTACCTTTTACCCCTTGCTGGTTGTTTAAACTATTCCACATTGGGCAATTTGTTTTATTGCCTCTGCATTCCATGGCCAAGTTATGCAGGAGAGTGAAAAAGGAAAGTGCTTGCAGCTCGGTGTGAGAACCCCTTCCCCTGTGGACAGCTTTAGTTAACATTACACTACTAAGGACTGGAGGCAATTTATCTAGACTCACTAAATCAGAGTCTACTTATGTTTATTTCTCTTGCTAGTAACTAACATCTATTTTTTTTTTTTTTGCAGTACTAGGGATTGAACCCAGGGACATTGTTCCTCCAAGCAACATTCCCAGCCTTATTTTTTTGTCCTTTATTTTGAAACAGGGTCTCAATAAGTTGTGGAGGGCCTCACTAAGTAGCTGAGGCTGGCCGCGAACCTGCAATCCTGCCTCAGCTTCCCAAGTACTGGGATTACAAGCCTGCACCACCACACGTGGCTAACATCAAATCTTTTATGAAAATCCAGCTGGCCTGGTCTGATAATTGTACAGGTGGAGACATGCTCTCTCCCTGACCCTGTCTCTTTAAATCTGAGCTGAAATTCCAGCACATATTCATTGCCATGGCAACCGGCCCTGTCTGCATCGAAACCAGAAGTCTCGCCCCCAGTTGCTTGGAGAAGGCAGCTTGGGGAAAAAAGGAAAAAAGAAATTAATTTTAAGCTGGGCGTGGTGGCGCACACTTGTAATCTCAGTACTTGGGAGGCTGAGACTGAAGGATCTAGGTTTGTGGCCAGCCTCAGCTACTTAGTGAGGCCCTCCACAACTTAGTGAGACCCTGTTTCAAAATAAAGAATAAAAAAAATAGGGGTAGGGTGTAGTTTGGAGGTAGAATGCCCCTGGGTTCAATCCCCAATACCACAACAACAACAACAAAATTATTAGCAGAGATCCAGTCTCGTTTGTGCAACTTTTAAAATATAGATGAATCCAGCTTTACCTATTTCCCTATACTCTCCTGTCTAAAATGCTTGGTTTGCCACGCATGGTGGCGCACGCTTGTAATCCCAGTACTTTGGGAGGCGGAGACTGGAGGATCCAGGTTCGCGGCCAGCCTCAGCGCTCTCTCTCCCTGTCTCTCTCTCTCTCTCTCTCTCTCTCTCTCTCTCTCTACCTAGTGAGGCCCTCTGCAACTTTGTGAGACCCGGTTTCAAAATAAAGTATAAAAAATAGGGCCGGGGGAATAGCGTGGAGGTAGAACGCCCCTGCGTTCAATCCCCGGTACCGCAAAATAAATAAATAAATAAATAAATAAATAAAATAAATAAAATGCTTGGCAATTATGGCAGGTTTATAGCACTAGACATAAAAGATGTATTCTTCCAAATCCGACTAAAAAGTATATCTGTTACTGTTTTCTTTTAAATGACAGGACCCCAGTAACCTCCCAGTATTGCTAAGTTGTTTTATCCCAGGAATTTAAGCCTCCCCCCCCCACCCCTGCTCTGTTTAATAAAAGCCTAATGAAGGACTTGGGAGAGTTGCAGTTTGATCATGGAGTTCTTCTGTAATATGTAGATCATTTGCTTATAGCCAGCACAGATTATAGACACTGACTTTTTATTGACTATTTAAACAATAATAAACCACCTGAAATCATGTTGTGAGAATATAATTGTATCTTTTCTGTCAAAGGAGTAGTTTCACTTAAACTGCCATTTTGTAACCTGGTAGGGACTTACATTCCTTCCCCAAATTAACATTTCTTAAGAGATTGCAGGTGTTGACCCTCCCCCATCTTCCCCTGTAGCTGACGGGGAAGAATGTGAAGCTGTAACTCCCACCAATAGGAGTTCAGCGCAGGAGGAGCCTTGTGTTAGGGATATAAGACCCACTGGGTTCTTTGTGAAGTGTGCTCTCTCACACACCTGGGAGCACCCTTTTTTGCAAAAAAGTAAAATCACCTTGCCAAGCAATTTTTGAACACGTGCCTTTTGTTTAGAGGCCATGAAAAGTTATTTCTAACAATGTGGGTATATTAGACACCGTGAAAAGTTATTTCTTTTTAAAAAAATTTTTTATATGTTTTTATCGGTGCACTGTAGTCTCACATCACAATGAGTATCAGTTTGGTGTTAACATACATGCACACAGCTCTTGGTGTCCCTCCCCCCCATCTCCCCCCTTTGAAAAGTTATTTCTAACAATGTGGGTATAAGATTTCCTCTAGAAGGATTCGTAAAAAAACCAAGTTACCTATCTGAGATTTTAGATCAGCTAAGGCACCTAATATCTGATGTCAGATCAGAAATAAGCTGTTAAACTGGGCGTGGTAGTACATGCTTGTAATTCCAGTACTTGGGAGGCTGAGACAGGAGGATTGCAGGTTCAAGGCCAGCCTCAGCTACTAAGTGAGGCCCTCCGCAACTTAGTGAGACCCTGTTTCAAAATAAAGAACAAAAAATAGGACTGAGGGTATAGCCTGGAGGTAGAATGTCCCTGGGTTCGGTGTCCAGTACCGCTAAAAAAAGAAAAAGAAAAAAAGAAATAAGCTGTTTAAGCCGGGTGTGGTGGCGCACGCTTGTAATCCCAGTAGTTGGGAGGCTGAGACAGGAGGATCCGGGTTCGTGGCCAGCCTCAGCGACTTAGTGAGGCCCTCTGCAACTTAGTGAGACCTGGTTTCAAAATAAAGAACAAAAAATAGGGCTGGGGGTGTAGCTCGGAGGTAGAATGCCCCTGGGTTCAATCCCTAGTGCCACAAAAAAAAAAAAAAAGAAAAGAAAAGAAAAGAAATAAGCTGCTGTTTAGAGCCTTGGGGAACCCAGAGTTTGGAGACAGATGTAGATTTCTAAAAATGTCAGGATTCTGTTCTATTTAAATTCTACATTTTGGATTAATAGCAAAACCCCTGTATGAGGGCTTTAAAGCAAACAGAGACCGGGCCTTTGACTTGGGCCCCAGAGTGGCAAACTGAATTTAAAAAGTTAAAAGAAAAAGGAAAACACTTTTAGGTGGGAAAGAATTTGTATGGTAAGTTTTTGTGTTCTAAATGACTGTGTTATCCCATAGGGGAAAAGAAAGGCAAGAACAAAGATCATAAGGTTAAGCAAGTTGCAAAGGGTTTGAGGAAGTGACAAATAATTTGTAAAAGGTAAAACTTATAAAAAATTTTTGTATATGATGAAGTAGGATAAAATTAAAGGCAATTTCAGAAGTATTTTCTAAAAGTCACATTTAATGTTTAAAACAATTGGGTTTTCTTAAGTTATTGATCTGCTCTTTGTAAAGTTCTACAAAAACTAGCCTAGGGGAAAAATTGCATTTTATTAAGTTAATATTCTGTTTCTGCTATCTCTATCTTCTATATTTGAAACAATAAGGTTTTCTGCTGCCGGGCGTGGTCGCACATGCTTGTAATCCCAATACTTGGGAGGCTGAGACAGGAGGATCACAGGTTCTCGGCCAGCCTCAGCTACTTGGTGAGGCCCTCTGCAACTTAATGAGACCCTGTTTCAAAATAAAGAATAAAAAATAGGAGCCGGGCATGGTGGCGCATGCTTGTAATCCCAGTACTTTGGAAGGCGGAGACCAGAGGATCCAGGTTCATGGCCAGCCTCAGCTCTCTCTCTCTCTCTTTCTCCCTGTCTCTCTCTCTCTCTCTCTCTCTCTCTCTACTTAGTGAGGTCCTCCGCAACTTCGTGAGACCC